>QFFD01000791.1:0-234117 GCA_003314615.1 Pholiota microspora
CGCAACTTTGTTGAATGATACTACCACTAAATCTGAGGAAAATAAGAGAAAAATTGCTGCTTGACACGCAGAAATGGCGCAACTACACTCAAAAAAAAAAAGTGTAAGATGATTCACCTCCAACCTTTTGAAGTCAATATAGCCGTGCACTATCCACAATCTAATGGACCAACAAACTCCCCTCGAGCGTCCGATGCCCTTTGCAGAGATTAGAAATAGTCAGCATTTCCATTGGCATATGGGACACCCCAAGGAGGCCATACGGCTCATCCTATGTTCCCTGTCTTTCCTCCCGGATTGCCGCCGACTCAGTTTGCGCCTCAATTCATGCAACCCCATCTCGAATATGCACTGCCAGTGGTGCCCAACCCATACTCCCAGCTCCAGGCCTACAATGTTCCAATGAACAATGGACAGCGACCTGCAACAAACCAGCAGCTCGCCCAAGCACCGACACCTCTGGTGCAAGCACCAGCACCCAACCCTGAGATGTGTCGACGCATTGGGCTTGTAGTTGAAGGGGAGGGATCTGGAAACACGTTGATCTAGATGCGGCAGCTACTTCCGAATCATTCTCACGATTTGAAATTCCGACTCCGCCTGTGTGTGTATTTTTAAAAATCCGGCCTATCGTTACGAAAACAGCTGTAATAAACATTAAATAGCGGCACACTAGTTGCCGAAGAAAAGTAAACTCCGCAACGAGCTCCGTTTCTCCACAATTCGAGCGCAGGGCTTGGCGCAGTGCCATCACAGCGAGCTCAACACATTTTCTTTCCCTTTCTCATGGCTAGCTTGATAGCCATTCTCGATCTCAAAGGCAAACCACTCATTCAACGGTCATATAGAGACGATGTACCTGCATCCTACGTCGAGCGGTTTCTACCACTGATACTAGACATCGAGGAAGAAGGGCAACAAGTAACACCATGTTTCTCGAGCCAGGGTATCAACTATATGCATATTCGACATTCCAACCTATATCGTATGTGGTTTGCTCTCAAAATTGCGCATTAATCTGGCTCATGAAAGATGATGGAAACGCGCAGTGCTTGCGCTATCGAAACGCAACTCGAACGCATCTGAAATCATCATATTCCTCCATCGCTTGACACAAGTCCTTATTGAATACTTTAAGGAACTCGAAGAAGAGAGTATACGCGACAACTTTGTTATCATCTACGAACTCATGGACGAAATGATGGACTTCGGATACCCACAAACGACGGAGAGCAAGATCTTGCAAGAGTACATCACACAGGAGTCGCATAAGCTCGAGATACAGGTCAGGCCCCCAATGGCGGTCACTAATGCAGTGTCATGGCGGACGGAAGGAATTCGGTATAGGAAGAACGAGGTGTTCCTGGATGTCATTGAAAGTGTCAACATGCTGGTACGTCCTCCACCTCATGAGATCTTATCGAAACCCACCACGGTGATTCAGGTCAATGCAAATGGAAACGTTGTGCGGTCAGAGATTCTGGGTGCGGTGAAGATGAAATGTTACCTCTCAGGAATGCCAGAACTGAGGCTGGGTCTAAACGACAAAGTGATGTTCGAGAGCACCGGTCGAAGTGCGTTGTCCTCTGTCGTGCTTTCATTTTCTCATTCTTTATAACAGCGGCGCGTGGCAAGGCAATCGAGATGGAAGACGTCAAATTCCACCAATGTGTACGCTTGTCCCGGTTCGAAAACGATCGTACCATCTCCTTCATTCCCCCAGATGGCGAATTCGAGCTTATGTCCTACCGCTTATCTACCCCAGTGAAGCCACTCATCTGGGTCGAAGCTGCTGTGGAAAGCCACAAGGGTAGCCGTGTTGAGTATATGGTAAAGGTGAAAGCACAGTTCAAACGGAGGAGTACAGCGAACAACGTGGAGATCTACGTGCCCGTACCCGACGACGCAGACAGCCCCAAATTCCGGGCGTCTACCGGAAGTGTGCAATATGCCCCAGACAAATCTGCTTTCGTATGGAAAATCAAACAACTTGGTGGAAGCAGGGAATTCCTGATGCGGGCACACTTTGGACTTCCAAGTGTGAAAAGTGGTACGTCGTTTAGTTTTTGTTGTCGACGTCACTCAACGTCCCGTAGAACAAGATTTCGAGAAGCGCGCGCCTATTACTGTCAAGTTTGAAATCCCATACTTTACCGTATCTGGGATCCAGGTTCGCTACCTAAAGATTGTGGAGAAGAGCGGCTACCAAGCGCTGCCTTGGGTGCGTTATATCACACAGAATGGAGACGATTATAGGTAAGCTTTGATCTGTTCTGTCGGATGACGCTCACTAAACCGTCGACAGTCTCCGGACAGCGTTGGAAAAGGGCAGCGCCCCAGCCATGCCTATGTAGGCTTATAATACCGCCCTTACCTGCTCATGTGTAATTTCTTTTTCTTGGGGTGTAGATAGTATGTCTAAACATTGAGTTCGCAGTGACAACATCATATAAATCAGGGCGTTAGACAAGTACAAAAATCCAACGAGTCATTGCCGTCAGATCATAAAGCACCGGGTAGTAGATCTTATCTTATCTTATCTACCCCTTTATGATCCCTTCGATTCGTCATCTCACCCGGTCTATGAACTCTCTCCCACTCCGCCCCCTCACGAGCTTGAAGTCTGTCTTTCATCAGCGCTATAGAGCCTTTCTCATTCAAACAAGAACACTCTCACATCTCAACATGTCTAAAAGCGTCATAATTGTGGGGGGCCACGGCAATGCAAGTCTTTTCGTTGCCTTACTAAGCTGCAGTATACTATCTGCTGAATATGCTTTGATGACTCAAGGTCTCTATGCGCCTTGCCAAACTACTCAGCCCAACCCATTCAGTGACGTCTATTATCCGAGACCCTGCGCAGGAACAAGATATCAAAGACCTATCTGCCACACCACGCATCTTGTCCTTAGCCGACGCGCCTGTGGCTGACTTCACGAAAGCCTTTCAAGGTACTGATGTCGTCTATTTCTCAGCTGGGGCAGGAGGTAAAGGTGGGGAGGACATGACCAAGAAGATCGATTTTGAAGGGGCGGTTAAAGTATTTGATGCTCTTGAAGGAGTGGAGGGCAAGAAACCTTTGTTAATTCTAGTTTCTGCCATCGACGTCCGTGATCCAGAAAAGATACCTGCGCATTATGTATGATCCCTCCTCATTTCCCAGAAAATTGACTCACTATTCTCATAGAACGAAGAAGACATATCTGTCTCTGAGCGCGTGAGGAAAGCCATCCCAGTGTACATGCATTGGAAATACGAAGCGGACAAAAACCTCGTCAAGCGCACAGCTTTCCAATGGATCATCCTACGTCCAGGAGGTTTGACGAACAATCCCGGAGTGGGCACCGCTTCGATTGGTCGAACGCACTTGGGCAAAACGATATCGGTACGTTGTTAATATTCGTATACATATATAGAACTAACTTGACTGTTCCGTAATAAGAGAGACGACGTCGCCAAAGCCCTTGCACTTCTCATTGACAGAGAAGATGCTGCTGGGCTGGCAATCGACTTCGTTGGGGGGGAAACACCGATTCAGGAAGGATTGGATGCGTTCATCAAGAAAGGGGAAACAGATTTCTTGGGGTAACTCAGAGGCATCTGATGAAAGTAAGAAGAAACACCGCATAAATTGTACAATTAAGATGCATATTGAGAGTCGTAATCAAATTTTCACGCACTCTGCCGATTATCTCTTTGGACTTGCGTCTTGAAGTTCTTGTAGGTGTTGGGACGGTGTAAGCGAGTGCATTGGGAAATGCCGTACAACATGATAGGAGCAAAATCCAAATTTAGCTGACCGTTCCTTTCTTCATCCCCAAAACAACCTCAACGTTCAACTGTCCCAACAATTGCTGTAGCATAGCATAGGGCTCCTTCCATCCGTGTCGAACGCCTGCTTAATTGTTGACGCGTTACGCTACATGACCGCGTTAAGTACATCCATAAGCTATGCACCTGCCACTAGAACTCATAACTGAGATAGCAAAATCATTGGATTGGAATGATGTTCTTCACTTACGACAGGTGTGCGATTATTCACAACAACGGCGTATTATGTTCAACGACTACCTCAGACCTGTAGATTCCTTTCTGACGCAACAAGAGCCAAGGTTCTATGGATAGCCCTATTTGAAGCATCGAATGAATACCATCCGTGGAATCCATTGCGGCTCGAACGACCAATAGGCCAATATACCTCTCGGGAACTTGAAAGATTCGTCTTGCGACGGGAAACTGCAGAAATTATGCGCCACGACAAATCGCTCTCCTCTCCCCGTCAGACGTCTTACATTCCCAAAGGCGATTTCAAAGCTTCCGATGTTTATTTCGTGAATGGTGGACGATGGTTGCTGATGATTTCTTCTTACGGGGCAGTCTCATATTCCGACCCCGACTCCTCAGCACCTGGCCAAGAAATTCTTTTACCAAGGCAACTAGAATATTCCGAGGGTGTTCACGAAATGTTATTTTCCTGGATATCGATTTTGAAACACCTGTACCGACATTCAATCTGGCCACTTACATTTAAAGAAAAGGTACGCCGTACTCTACATCTTAAACATTAGATTGGAAGTAACGTGTCAATCAGGCTGTGGATTGGTTCGCATAGTCCAAGTATGGCGCATATCCTTCGAATCCGGTGATGGCGCCCATGGCGACAAACTCTCTGCTACCCTTTGGTCGTCATTCCACCGCGAGGATTGTAGTATGGTGTATTCCTTCTTTCTATCGTCGACTGGGTAGAGGCTGGAAGCCATGATCGACAGCATTCCACGCTGTCTGAACCAGCCTTAGACTACCCGCGTATCATTATTTTGTCCCCCAGTGTTCCTGTGAGTACCACTTATCTCTACTGCCTATTTGCACTCTCTTATGTTCTCCACTGCTCAGAAGGCCCTCCGGGTGATAGAATATTGGCTTGTAGGAGCGGGCTTCTTGTATTGTATGATTTCACTTCTTTCCAAACGACGAGTCCACCTCCAGCTTGTTTTCCCACATGGTATCAGATGCATGTATATCCGGAACCTATCTGGATTTTTCCCGAATCTGTCCATCCGTGTTGCATCTCCCAGAGGTTTATGTGTGGGCTAACGCACATGCTGAGACTCACTTGTGTTGGAAGGGACAGTGTCCATGGCCTCATTTTCTCTACCGCTTCGGAACCTACCGTCATCGAGTTGGCCGCCAACCCCATACAGGCTGATGATGAATACTCATCTGGTTACAATTGCTCTTTCATCGTTCTGGGAATAGCAAATCTTCAGTGTTCACACCTACATATGCTAGCTTATTCATGGTTTGATGACAAAGTTCAACGTTCTCCTAACTATATCAATTTCCAGTTTGACGATCTATTATCTTGGACAAGCGCAATGGCTTTTGATGAATGTTCTGGGTGGGTCGTGGACGTCACAAAGGCTCAAATTTGTATATATTATTTTGCACATAATTGAATAAGATCAAGTAGCTGTATTCCGCGGAATTTGGCATTGAAGAATAGATATGAATAATATGCTATACACTACTACTCTGACGGGAAATCGAACCGACTGAAATCGTTGCTCCCGGTAATTTTTCTTCTCTTCTACGAGATTCGTAATCCGAAGAACGATTTCCAAGCTGGTCTCCACTCTTAGCAGGGTGGAACTCGATGGCTGAGACGGCAACGTTTCCTCCTTCCTTCAGGTCTTCCGCCACGCGATAGAGTGAAGACCTGATTATAATCAGGTTGAATGCAGTACACACGACCGGTAGGTTCTGTACTTCTTGTCAGTATATACACAAAGGGTACAGAATCTCAACGTACAATCCACCCAAGGACGAGTATCGCGGCCGCGCTAGTTGTCCACCAAACGATGAAGTGTGGAATCGTTACTATCAAATAGAGTGCCCCAGATTCTATCAGGATTTGAATCACGAAACGAAGGTCGCGTGCTGGACCAACAGATTCTTGTAGGTCTTTCACCTCTTGCCAGATGCGGTATATGATTCTGACTATGAACAGTACAAATACACTTCAAGTGAGCAGCTGATGTAGTGGTAGAACTCACCAGTTGTGTACATATTGACGACAATGGTGCACGCCCAGAAGGGGGTAAGGACAGTTCCAGGACCAACTTCCATGTTTACCGGGACCCAAGCGTTGATTTGGGCGCTTTTAACCGATTGCAGGTAGAGCTGGAGGAAGGTGCATGCAAATCCCCCAATCCAGAAGAATATGGGGAAGACGACGCTTTTGGCCGATCTGGAGCAGACAACCCAGCAGCGGTATATCTATGATAGAGCGTCAATAGACGATGCAGTATTTAAAAGTATAACTCACTAAAAGTGCATCTGCAATGAGAACAGACAAATTGGTAACTGCACACTGTTATTGAACACCCTTCGTTAATATTGACAGTTGGGACATTTGAATGATACTCACCATCAAAGTCGCAGACCATGGTAACTTTGTGGGATCTGCAGTGAAGCCTCTCACTACATTATCCACAAGTTCCACCGTCGTCGTTGCGGCGAGCACAGTATGAGCCGTCGACAGCCCGAAAAGAGCGAGTGTAGATATTAGCATGGTTTTGTCAATCCGCTTGCGCAGCATCCATCCTTGGTCGCTGAAAATGAGCCAGCGAAGGCAGTACACGAGCGAGCAGAAGTATATCCCCGTTGTCAGTGCTGCAAGGAACAGCGCCGCAATCATATCGTGGTACGTATAGGCAGGCATGATTGTAGGTATATAATTCTTGCGTGAGAGGACTACGCAAACCGCTGGTCGCTGCTCCTACGTATAAGTACTCGTCGAAGGCTTCAGCTGATTATCTAGGTCCGTGAAGGCAGCCTGATAGACATATGGCAGTTAGAGAGCGCTGAGGTACATGAATTCTCCCACTCAGTTATCGAAAAGGATGCATTGGCCCAATGCTCGGTATATTTGACCACATTTGTGACTTTCCTCCCGCTTCTCCCGAGTCTACGAGTCTATTTCCGTAGAATGATATGAGAGGCTGGTTTACCAGGTCCGAAGGAGGCAGAATATCGCACCGGGCTATTCTGGTATGATAACAGGTTGCAATTATCAAGTGGCGGGGTCGTTCAGCGAATCTATTTGCGTCGACACCCACGGAACCATCTCATGGATCTCAACACCTAGCGCTTGACTAAAACCTCAGTACCAGGTGCTTTCTAGGTATACACCGTCGAATTCGTTGTCGAATCAGTGAAATATGTGAAGAGACTGGCCACCGGAAAAAACTCGCCTAGCCATATTTAGTTTGCTCACTTAATGACGTGAGCGTAAAATCAATGCGCTGTGCAAGGACATGATCAGAGAGCGACGCCAGTGTTGTTACAATCATACCCTTTTGACCGAGTTGCTTTGACAAATCAGTTCGATAATAGATGAGGTCCATAAGACAACATTATTGGCCTTCCTTGCAACTACATCACCGCTCTGAAAAGTTGTCGTCAAACCTTCCTCGATCAATGAGAAGGTGTCAATGTCACTGGGGACTGCCAAACGACTGCGATCTATCAGTGTTCAGAGAGTAGTCAGCTCATTGGGTGCATCCCGGGATACAACCTGCCACGAATAAGAACCGAATTAGAAACTGTGAACGAGGAGACGGAACGGAAGGAAGTTAGATCAAAATTGGAAGAAAATGAAAGCTGGGCCGTGGGAATAATCTATTCCAAAGTCACGGTTACGTAATACTAAGAGTGACAATCACTGCTACTGTAGTCACACTACGCCTCGAACCGCAATTCAGTGACTTGAACAGAACCGCAGCTTTGAAGCTTTGGAGCCTGTCGTTCTTTTGAACGCAGATATCTCACTATATCCTCTGTCCTTGGGCCTTTAGCGAGGCGTAATGTCTGATCACTGTACACCGGTACGCACTTCGCCAAATTACGGAGGCTTTTCTAATCGGTTTCTACCCCAGCAACATGATTGGTTCAATGCTGTTCTGACTCTTGGACTTTGCTGTGGCCTCGTTATCTCATACTTACCGCAACACTTTCGGATCATACATGCAAAATCATCGGAAGGATTCAGCCCTGTGTTTTTATTCCTGGGCACGATGTCTGCTACCGCCTCGATGTTCAACATGTAAGCTCTGACTGCCAACGTACAACTTGTTGCTGAAGACTCTATAGGGTTACATTACAAGCTCCCATTGTGAGATGCTGTCGCGTTGTGGTGAGCCTATACCCCTGTTTGTGTCAATGAAAGCCAACGCGATTTACATAGTCGTTCGGAAACTGTGTGGAAATGTCGGCTGGAGTAGTTCAAATTTCTCTGCAGTTCATTTGCTTTGGGATTGTGTGAGCTTCCTTGCTGTGATTTTGTTTATTGGTTGGATGTTCTCATCTCTACTTCTAGATTTCTTCTCTACATGCTTTACTATCCTGCACATCTCAAATACATCTCTACAACGTCAGAAGAGACACCGCTACTGGCACAACAGCTCAAGCAACCAATTAGGAGTGAAGAGTGGAGGTTGTCAATTATCGTTGCCTGGTGTACCGCAGCGCATTTGTACGTGCTCATCTCCATTTCTTCTTCAAACTCTGGCTTATAACATGCCAAAATCAGCGCGTTCACAGCACTTACATCAGGATACCTTATACTCACCACCCCAGATTCCCCGTCAGGATTGCCGCCACCTGCAATAGCCGCATGGGCAGCGTTCCTCGGCGTCTCTGCTGCCACTCTTGCTGCGGTGCAATATGCTCCACAACTTATGCACACATACAGGACCAAGCTCGTCGGTGCTCTCAGTATTCCTAGTATGCTTATCCAGACGCCTGGTGGGGTTTTGATGGTATTGAGTATAGCGTTGCGTCCGGGGACGAACTGGACAAGTAAGCACACACCCCTCTGTCTTCCTCGATCCATATGCTGATCAGTAGTGGCTATAGGTTGGATAACTTTCGCACTCGCAGCTGTGTTACAAGGCTGTCTCCTCGTCATGTGTCTGCTCTGGAAAATCCGTCAGCGCAAACACCAAATCGACGACTTCGGCAACCCCCTCGAGCCACCCTATCCGCCCCCAGCCTGGTCCGAGCGAGACGAGGAAATCGCCGAGGTCTACGATCCACATTCGTTCGCACACGAAGGCGTACAGCCTGTCCCTGGGTTAGTCACCACGCCGTCGGAAGACCCTATTGAGGTCCAAACTGCGTTGTCGAATGCACTGGAAACAGCTACAGAGGGAAACATCATGTCACCTAGTATAGACCACTCAGAATCGGCGAGGGAACTAGGGGCAGACGAGGAAGAGGCTCCGTTGTTGCACCGTAGGGAACGACCACGTACGACGCAGGAAAACGAAGAGGAGAGGGGGTGGTCAGCGTGGTTTGGGCGGTAGTATAAACTTGTTTGGACTGGTGGGTTTGCTATAGATTTTGTTGTTCACGGTTGGATTTTATTTCATTCGGGTTCCCGCTGTATTTTCTGCTCGGGTCTTGCAAATACTTTATTTTTGTGATTTTAATTCACTTTACGCACATCTTCGATGCTATATTTCGACTGAGTTCAATCACTCCGATCTGAGCCTTACCTCGGTTGTAAGAGTGAATTCATCCCAGCATTCTCCATTCGCTGTATCTCGAAGATTGTCCCAATGTCATCATTTGAGTATTTTCTGAGATTCCGTGTCTGCGAAGAACAACACTACCATCTGAATCAGAGAGTAGACGGGAACTGTCAATATATATTCTTACATAGGCCTAATTACGCACAAGCACAGAATTACAGGTAGTGGGGAGTTCTGACAAACATGTGCAGTCTTCATGAAGCATCAAACTTGGAATAATATGAGGATGATTTTGCGAAGGTAGAAAGTCAGGGGCTGCGATTTATTGAAAAATCAAGCAACAGAATACGTCGGAGGCATCTCGACTACCCTTGTCCCTGGACCTCGATCCTCCAGAGGCAAACGGACGCCACTATCTTCGTGTAGGATGACAATCTCCGATTCGGCACTGTCGGACGTACGTTCAGACGCCCTATTTGGGTGCTGAGTTCGACCTGTCCCGGGAGTGTTCGATGATAACGACTGCTTCAAATCTGGAGGGTATAATTGAGATTGAGCAGTAGGGAGCGTCGGACGGTGATTGCCTGTCTGTGATGCAGAATACTGGCTGCTGGGAGTGTACTCCGACATCGCCGGGGGAAGGGCTGAGGGTGAGGTTTGAAAGGGGTCGACGACCTGAGTCGAGATGTTGTCGCTCTTAGCCATTGAACGTCGCTTGCGCCAATATATGAAGAACAAGAGCAAGAGAATCGCAAGGCCGAGAGCACCTAAAGTTCCGCCTACGATTGCACCGACGTTGACGTGGCTTTTGCTCGACCCTGTGGGCGTGGATGATCCTGAAGTAGTTGGCGTGGATGATCCTGACGTAGTCGACGTAGATGAAGTGACGGGGTGCGACGGTCCAATGGGTCCGCCTATACCAGCGTCCGCTGCGGTTCCGTTCAACACGGTAAAGCTGTAAAGCGTTAGTGGCGTGGTAGAATTATTGCCGTTGAAAGTGACATTAAGAACATGTGGTCCTGCTGAAAGTGGGCCTGTTGAGAAAAATCTTTGATTCAATTCTGCTCCAGTACTTTGCGCTGGCGTTCCATCTAAGTTGAATGACATGGGATCTCCACCATCGATGGTGTAAGTTGCTGCCGTAGCGACAAACGGGAATTGTGAGAGGTAAAAGCCCATCCAAATCGCAGTGGCTGGGCCTAGATATAGATGTCAGAGAGATGTCAATTAACCGTGGAATGGCCTACGTACCCGTCAATTGGACTGACATGGAGGCACCACCCTGCCGTGTGATAGTGCCAAACGGAACATCAGCCGTCGACCATTCTGGTGAATAAGTAATTGAGGGGTCATCGAATTCAAGCATCATGGCAGAGTTTTCGCGGTTTATACTGGCAGATGGGATATACATGAGATTGTCGAACCAATACCCCAAAGGATTCGCGGTCGGAACGGTCACCACGAGAGTATGCTGCCCGTCTTTGAGTCCATCGACCTGACACTGCATGATTCCATTAACGGCTTGGGTGATATTATTGTTGGTGATCGTTACGCCGTCAACAGTACAAACGCGATTGGGGTTCTTCCCGTCCACACTCGAGCCAAAAACTCCCACATAGGTACCTAGGATGGGAGGTGTCAGTGGCAACAACGTACACATATATTGGACGCACCAGAAAAACTCCAAGTAAAGCTCCCCGTCCCGTTAATGTAATGGCTGGTCCCCATGAGAGGAGGGCCATAGTTGCTGAAGTTATCGAGACTGCCTTTGTCGGCGACCCAGTCTCCAGAATACTTGATCCCGGGATCGGTATCGTCAATAAGCACCGTCAAAGTTTCGGACATTCCTCAAGAATGGACACAAGGCTCCAGGGAGGGGAGGGGAGGGGGGAGGTGGTGGGTCGCCTGAAAGAAAGAAAAGAGCCGTGCGTTTCTTGAATGCTCACTAGCGCTAATTTGGACATCTTATCCACTGCCGAATCATCAGTTGAGCCTCGATGATAGCATGACTTACAAGCTAAGCGATGGATCAAACGTTATGTGCATAGCCCCCGATGAACATGGATTCGGCTGGCAACTCCGAAGGTTTCGTCGTTGGTTCCTAAATGGAGACGAGACATGATGAACTGAGCTTTGTGAAACAGTCGTCCACCTTGCTAGGAGCTCTATGGAAGAAGTAAGCCGTCGATGAACTCATGGACACATGAAGATGAGCACAAATTATGAGCGCTAGCCAAGAAACCTAAGGGCAAGATATTGTTAAGGGTTGGTATTATGAATCCTCAGCTGATCACCGAGCTCACCAATTGGCACTGAGAGACAAAGTCATGGCGAAAGGGAAGATAGATGAATGTGTATATGGAAAATAGAGAGGGAGAGAGAATGCGAAAAGCGACATGTGTCGCGAATCTGACTGCGCAACATTCTATTTTAGAGTCCGCCCTGTGCAAAATCCAACACAACAATAAATAAGTGCGCCAGAAAGCATGCCTACATAGAAAAACAAAAAAATCATTGCAGAAACAGAAAATAGTCGAAACAATACAGAAAGTCGACTGCAGCCCGATACCACTGGTACTGGGGTACAAGGTGAGCGATGTCGGAAAGCGACAACAAAATTAATGAAGAATGTCAATGTGAGCGGAACAGTCAAATTTAATAAAACAGACGAAAGGTAGCTCTATGAACAACTGCAGAATAGACGCCGAAATTGTGGTAAGATGGTATGCAAGTAAGGTAGGTAAAATAAAAAAAAACGCTGATCAGAAGCTGGCGCAGAGATATAGACAATAACATGGAGGGTAAGTAGGGAGAGAGATGGAGGGAGATTGTTGGTCGTAGATGGGTCATTAGGAGTGTACAACTGTACAAGTGAGGTGAAAACTGTGCAGTGGGTGTGTGGCAGGGAACATGTGAACAAGGGATATATAGTTATGCAAGCTTATTCGGGGAACGGAAACCTCGAGTGGGATGGGAATCTAGGAACTATTATGCAGGTTCAGGCGATGTGATGCACGAGGAAGGATCTAGATGCATGGCAGCTCGGGGTGTGGTCGTACAGCTGGGCCTGCAACGCTCCTTGATATATCTGAATCCCAATAATAGCAAGAGGAGCGTAAGGATAAGTCGAGGGAATTATGACGACACGATCCATGAGGCTGCGATTCCGACTAATTTGAGGAAGCCATAGATACAACCACCGGAAATAATGGGGAGCGTCAAATTATCGTCCAGCGATCCAAGATCTAAATAATAAAAAGTCAACATGAAAATCTGGCTCAGAAAAACATATGAAGTACCCAGCGCTTCAGCGACACCGCTCACCACACCCGCGAAGGCTGAAAGGACCAACAAGCCAATCGCGCCACCGCCGCCCAGACTCGTCCCTTCCGAAACATTTTGAACCCCGCCCGTCCAAGCCCATGTGATATCCCTCCCTCCAGCGCGTATTGGCGCAACAAAGCCCCAAAATCCAAACGCGATGAGTGCACCGGTGACGGTGGCCGCCGCAAACCCAGCGAGTGATTTACGCGGGGCGAGCGGCAGGCTGACGTAGGGAACGCGAGCAGGCAGTTTGCGCGTGGCCGACCCGAAGAGGCGGCCGAATGTCGATGCAGCAGTGTCAGCCCAGGAAAGGCTGTGAAAGGATGTTAGTAAAGATATTGCATATAATGAGGAATTTTATATTGTGAGCCCATTCCGCATGACGCGGACAGTGTCAAGCAGAACCGAGTAAGCCTCAGCGTCAAACCGCCGACCGTAACCGCTCCGGAAGAGATTGAAAGGAGAACAAATCAAGACAAAGACTTACATGAGGATCGCAACTGTGGCAACATCTTGAGGGTACAACGAAAGCACGAAGTTTACACCTAAAATATACCAAACTACACCGTTTATCGCGTCCTGTAAATGTTTAACTTTGAGACTAACGAAAACCAAGTTCAATACATACTCTTTCGCTTTCCCGCATGAGGAATCCCAGATAACGCTCGTATGTACGTGCAAAACTCTTCGAGTTGAACCGTAGAAGGTCGGCCGGGAGAATGATGCACAGCGCCATCCAAAGCACGACAATGATCTTCCTCACGTCGCCTTCGGCGACATACATATACAGAGTGAAGAACCCTGTAGAAAAGGTAAGTAAAAGTCATAGCAGATGCACAAGACATACCTATCGAGCTGTGTAGCAGTTTCCTTGGAATCTCCAAGTCTGGCTTCGCCTTTTGGGTAACTTCATTGCTCTTCGCGTGACCATTCGCTAGCGGTGCCGCCTTCAAAGCCTCTTTGCCCATCTCATATAGAGCCTTCTCCACTTCTGCCTGCTCGTCCTGCCCACTCAATGACTGTTCATCTTCTTCCATTTCGACCATTTCTAGATGTCCCAACCCTTCTAGGCGCTTAATGACTTTGCGCGTGATATTCTTGACACCCTTGGGATGCTCTGGTGAAAGCTGCGTTGAATGAAACGATACGATTGGCGACGGAGAACGATTTCTGGCTATGATAGGTGACACCTTGGGCCGAGTCAAAGACGGAGAACGTGCTGAACGATGCCGAGGTGTATCGTGTGCGGTGGAGATAGCTTCAACTGTATTCATTTCTTTCTGCTCCTATGTAGCGTGTTCCTTCAGTATCGTCTATGTAGGCGTCCTATGGGTCGTAAGTCGTTGTTCGTCGTCGTTTGTCGTCGTGCACGTCGTTGGAGCAAAAGGAGGGGAAATTTTGGATATACCAGGGCCGTGTTTGTGCTTGTTTCTTCCAGCTGTCAACAGAAACGCAGCAACCTTTTTTTGAATTGCTCTTCCTTCTTGCTTTCTCTTCCATTGTCAAGGTCAAGTATCAAGCCTTCGAATAACAATGGAATCGGACAAAAGTAGCTGAAGGTATCTCATCACATAATGCGTCAAATACACGGGTCGAATAGAATCATCCGTCGCATCTCAGTAGAGTGACTCCTCTTGGAGACAGTACTTTGTTGTACACCTTCATCGTATTTTTTATCTGACTGGTTTGGCGCTGCACCATATAGGACGCCGAATTTGAGACGCTGAAGATATATACCTCTTCTTCACTCACATACTCGGGCACCGAAATTTTGCGATGGCTATTTCAGCGTTATTTAAACGTGTTGCGAGGACTAGTTATAGCGTTTTGTGCTAAGGTACTGCGTATGCGTATACGTGGTCTCCAAATTAACTCTAAAGATATGCATAAGTGTTTACTTATGTCAAGAAACTGGTGATGTTGAATGCTGAATGGAGAACTGATACTGATAAATGTCCGGTATACGGTAGGCGCCGTCAGGATTTATTCATCAGCACACCTTGTCTTCTTATGACCATCAGACAAATCCTCCTTTTGTTGACCGTGCAATCGAATCTTTCAGACGAACGCTCTGATTCTGCATACGCAGATAAACCCGCTCTTTATTCCTCAGTTGTCCTCTAGAACTTATCGAGAAACGACTTAGCTGGTTGTCGTCACCGAGTAAGCACAAGACAAAGTTCAGACGGCAACGTACATTTATTTTTGGGGCTACACACCGTTTCCTATCGTTTCGTACGTTAGCCGTCGCCTCCTCTTGACGGCTTCAAACAACGGCTGATGAGATCCAGATAACAGGAACTAGATTGTACTTTATAATGCGCAGCTGGCTACTCGACGCATTGCATCTCGTCCCACCCATGGCTGCACCGGTACCCAACCTAGTATTTCCCGAGGTCGAATTGAGGCTCCTTGGTATATTCGATGACCTTGTGAGCAAGGAGCCGATCTATGCTCAAGCACGAATCGATTTGATCTCTGTTTCCACCAAACGGGCTTGGGTGAAGGAAAATATTAGTGTTGCTGACTTCCCCAAAGTGCGCGGACTCTTATTTCAAGCTTCTCTACCCGTATAGCAGTACATACCAGAGTATTGAATCATTTTCGACAGATTCTACAGCAGGAAGAGCTGCACACGACCAACATCTTGTGAGCGATCTCCCTTTCTACTCGATCACTAGCCTCACCAGTGACAATTGTGTAGCTTTGTTACCGACCCTCTTTACGGCGATTTAGAGGCAAGAAAATCTGGTGAAGAAAGGCCTCCTCTCAATAGCACCGCTGTGCATTTACATCGTCAATTGGGCCTTCCTCTGCTGCTTTTCGAACATATGAGTCCCGTTCTTGAGTACCGCAGTACAGGCACTGGATTCTACACAAGGTTCAACGATGAGGATGAAGGCACTGCAGTAGGTATGTAGAGGGATACGTTCATCAGGTTATGCCGTTGACTGTACTAATATAACTCCAGAGGGAATCTATCACCTTTCCCAAGGCCTCGATGATCGTCCAGCCTACATCTGGTTCTCTTATGGCATCGCACTCCATCAAGTCACCTATGTTATCTATAACTGCTCTGCAGACGCCAAAAAATTTATCAGAGCATGCGCCCAGACCCGTAAACCAGCGGATCTCCTGCGCCCATTCGCCGTCGACACTTTTCTAAATGAGGATATGCTAGAGATGTGGACAACAAAGCTCAGCAAGTTGAGAACGCGTCTAATAACATACGTACGTTTCTGTTTTATTATATGCCTGAGACAATACTAATGCATCTTGAATTACAGGAAGAAGACCAGTCGCTATTCTCTCATACGCCAGCGCATAATGCTCGAGCGGTAGCAGACCTCCACAGCCTGTCGCAGAGCCTCAACGTAGTAGTTGGGAACCTCGTTGACTACAAAAACAGGATCGAATTCTTCCTCTCCGCACGAGAACGCTATTTGTCCCTCTCATCTCCGCATTTTCAAACCCCGGAAAAGTCTGTCGTTACTATCACAGATTCCTTAGGATTATTACTTTCGAGGGCGACAATGTTAATGACGTGGGCTTCAAATTACAACGCAAGAACGAAGATCAGAATCAACATGTTCTTCAATCTGACGACACAAGGAGACAGTCGTACGAACTTAGATATTGCGCGCTTAACGACTCAGATTGCTGTGGCTGCTCAAAGGGACAGTTCGTCGATGATAACGTATGTCAATCCACTTGAATATTACGACGGCCTACGCAACTTCTGATCATTTCTTCAGTATCGCCGCCGTTACAATGTTCTTCCTTCCTGGCTCCTTCGTCTGCGTAAGTCTTAAGAAACATGACATCTTTCCTAGATACTCAACTTCATCAAGGCTGTTTTCAGTATGGTCTTCTTTGATTCTCAACCGGATCCGGCAGGGAGGATGGAGATATCGGTTACACCACAATGGTGGCTCTTCCCTTCGATAACTATCCCACTAACGATCATCGTCTTCATGATTTGGGTGATCTGGAAGCGGCGACGAATGGAAACACTGCGTGATGTTGAAGTGCGTGTTCAGCCCATGATGGTAGGCACTTCGCCTTCCTCGATATTTTCGGATACAGAAAAAGTATCATATTAGTAGTAGGTACGTATAAACTGTACAACAAAAAGGCATATCTTCAAGCCCGGTATGTAGATTAAAACAGCTTTGACGCGCTTAGCTAGGCCATCAGCAATGTATACAACGTGGACGATAAGAAGGCGAACGTACGCAAATGTCCACAAATTCTGTGGATTGTTGTAGGTCTCATTGGTGTATGGGAAGCGTACTGTGCGCGAATTCAGTATAATAAAATATATTCCATCTATGAGAACTTACGCAGAGGGAGTTCCGACACATACGCTAAACGATAAAATCAGATTTAACTGTTAGATTTCGATCTTGCGTGTGCATGTACATACCTATCGGGCGATTTTCGTCGAGGAAGCTCCAAGCTTCAGTGACATATCGTATTAGAGATCGTGTATTGCTGAATACTTGAAGAGAAGACATACCTGTCCTCCAGTTGTGCCTAAAATTCGAGTTGACTAACCTAGAAATACCATTTAATTGATTAACGCTTGTAACCCATAGAAAATAATACCTACAGGTCTGGAGGAGCTAAAGGGTCCTGACGTATGCAGACAAGAATCAGCACTCAGCTTGTTGTTACGGTTTATGAAAATGCGGCGCACATTTTGTAACCCAACGGATTTAATCTCCGTGTCGAGATCGGACCATTCCAGGACCTGGTTCCCAGCCATGCCCTTATATTCCATGACCTCGCCGGGCTTGCCACCGAATACGGCGATCTTGGTGCGGTGGCGTTCGAACATGAGGGTGCTAAACATGGCGCATGTTGAGGCGCAGTCTCCGTTGCTCACTGTACGTTATATCAGACTATGTACTAATCTTGAGGAGAACAGGGGCGTACCGATGGCGACTTTGCTATGAGCAAGTAGGTACATGTCATCAGCTAACTAAAATGAGCATATGAAATAGAAGCTACTGACCTCAAGTCGAATGGTGGTGTAATGGGCACAGGTTGTGAGAAACCTTCAGTACAAGTGTCCTACAAGGAAATCAGAAAGCGCGGTAAAGAAAATATATGGCCGACACCTTACATGGAAACGTTGCGAAGTAGGGTCAAGTTTTCCATTTACCACAAACGGTACCGTTGGTTTATCATAGTTATGAGACACAGGCATGATGGTGTCGTTCAAGAATGCCCCTGATCAAAGACAAATCGTAAACATCCCATTTAGTTGAGGAAGATTAGACGGAATGACGCACAATTTTCAGGGCTGTAGAACGTTTCTATATCGTTCTGGCCCATTGCTACATGAGCAGCGACAATCTTCTTCGCCAGCGGGTTTCCGCGCTGTGTTGATTGGAATCCACTTGAATGCAAGGAAGATGTAAGAAGATCAATTTTTATGCAATGGACGTGTCAAACTTACGGATAGCCTATTTGTGATCCTGCCAGGAACTGATGCAAAAACTGGCCAAGGCATACAAAACCACCTAGAACGAAAGGGTCAGATATTCCCTCTTTACGATTGAATAAGCAAGCTCACCTCCGTTATTGGTCAGATCAATCAATAGCTGAGTCACACCAGCAGCTTTGAAAGACGCGGTGGCAGCGACTACATCTGTCTGGAACTGATCAAAGTCGTCTGGCTCGAAGGAGCCTACAAACATCTACATCCACATTCTTTGAGTTGTACGTTATGGGCACTAGAAAATAAAAATTGCTTACCACGCCGGTCTTCTTGTCGGGTAAGATAAATGACTTAATGACGTCCTCACTCCCGTTGACGGGAGGAGCGGTGGGCAGGAAGGGCGAGGGCAATCCGACTGCTTTGGACATCAGTCCGTCGATGATGTTTGCCTTCACCCTCTTCTGGACTGGCTTCGCTTTGTTCGGGCCATTTGACTGCCCGCGCAGGTCTACCCCATTGGTGGCGGAATTCGCAGCACAGTTCGCCGCCCAGCTGGTGAATAGCGTATGAGATAAAATCAGAAAGTGTGATACAGGAACACGCTTACTAGGAAGCGCTATCGGTAAACGGGCTCCCGCTGTAGCTAGCGAGGTACGGGATAGAGACTGTTTCAACTTTAGTCGACCCAGCAGGGATCAGCTTGAAAGTCAACGCAGTGCGGGTCACGTCTTCCGGACCTGCAAGGTCGCCGAGGCGTTGGGAGAAGCTCGTGCCAGAAATACGGTAGCTCGTGAATACCGAGTTGACGCGAACGCCGTGGTCGAGGTAATTCCCTGACACGGTCTTCGCGATGAGGTCGACGTACGCATAGGCATCCATCCCTTCGATTTCGAGCACCTTCGCGCCTGCGAGCCGCTGCCAGTTGAAATTGATCTGAGTAAAGAAATCGGTGAAGGCGGAGCCGAAGAGGTTGATGAATTCGACAGAGTCTGGGGCGATGAAGACGTTGGAGACGCCGTTCACTTCGAGGCTGATGACTGGAGCGGGGAGGACGTTCTGGAAGGTGTTGTAGCATGTGGGGAAGTACCCTAGAGGAACGCAATTCAGAGTGCTTTGATTGCCACTAAATAACAGTGCGTACGGGTGTGCCCATCATTCAATTGGGTTGTAAAGTCATATAAGGCCTTATTAAAGTCGTAGTCTGTCTTCAGGGGACTCTTTGGTTGTAACACTCTTCACCATAAATCAGGCGTAGCTACAACCCACCTGGAATTTCGTGTTCCTGATCTGAGCGAGGGTCGCCCGGATATTATTCGTCGATTCCTGGAACGGGGGCGGGGAGTTCAAGTAGAAGTCTTCGAAAGTGAAGAAATCGAAAACACGGTCCATGTTGTCGAGCACATTTTCGAAAAGAGTCTGGTTGAATGGGAATGCTTTGTAGCAAGCAAGCGCATCGGCTGGTGGTACGAACGTCAGGCCTGCGATTTTCGCGCAGGGGTCGGATGCCGATGGCGCTGCGCCAACAAGCCAGGGATATGCTACCCCAAAGAGCAGCAAGAGATGGCGGAACGAAGCCATTGAGAGACCAGCAGAAGGGATTCCAAAAGTCTACCAGATGTTCCCTTGCTCACCCCGCGCCTTTTATCGATATCGGACGACACAAATCCCAAAATTAGAGAATAAAATCCCAAGCTCAGGCCGCTGGTATGTGTGGTCATAGTCGAGAATAGCGCAGGGGCACCATGTGTATTCACGACTTCGATAACGCGCCTCTAAGGCCGTCACAGACGCCGCACCCACGAAACGTCCTGATAACGACGTGGCCTTGCCCCATCGCATCTTGCTTTCTCCTGAAGACGAGTGCGCGCCATATGGAAAACGTGTCCCGATATCAAGGAAGTCTATCCAGGGCATCTTCCTTCCGAATCTACGCAATCTATTTTCCGTTTGCGTGCTGCTAGTGTGTGGCGCTGCTAGTGAGCAAAAAGCTGCAAAGAGTAACGAAAGAAAGGGAGTACTCTCGCGGTCGGCGGCCTCCGCGGGGCGGCCCGCCCTCGCCAGCCGCCGGCGCCCGCTCCCGCAAATTGTAGATACCCACGCTCTTGAATCTTGCTGCGTCCTTGTTCACTTTGTCCTGACCGGTGACCATTGAGCATCTCATCCCTGGCTATGAATCTGACAGGTCGTGGGCCTACTCTTTTGATCTGACTCCTCTCTTTATTTTTGTGATTTGGATCTTTCTTGTGGCAAGCACCTCTGCTCCGCCCTGTCATGGATCCTCTGGACCGCCTTGGTCTACTTCCCTGCAATCTCATCACCACGCCAGATCCACTGATGATCTCAGACAAATGTATTCACCATACGGTATGTCTGTCAGTCGCTCATCTCCGCCAGTTGTCGTCTCCGGCTCTGCTTCCATTGTTTACAATGTTACAGCGATTCCTCTACGACCTTCGTTTTCTTCGCAATTTCTGGATATTCTAGGTTCGTTCGGTCTACTTCTTAGTCTTTAGGCCGTCCAGCCCTGTTCTTCACTTTTGTCTTCTTCACAGCACCTTTCTGTGACTATTCTTGTAGACTTTGCGTCCCCGCGGCTTTATAGACGAAGGTTCTGTCTTTGCCCTCGATTTATGAGCAGATACATTCACTTTCTGGGCGTGTACTAGCATCCAGCGAGTTGATAAATACATCTATGATCTGTTTGGAAAATTTCACCTTATTTTACTTAGCTCAGCCCAATTCCGAGTCTGAAATTACTTGCATGTATTCTTAGGGCCCAGCTCGTTTAGCTGCTACTGAGCTAACTATTCAACTAGGTTCTTCACTTTTGCCTTCTTCACTGCATCTTTCTGCACCAATTTTGCGTCCGCACAGCTGAATAGACATATCTTGTTCTTGACTTTCAATTTCCGAGCGTATACGTTCACTTTCCTTGCGCATACATCCGTTCTTGGGCGCCTACATTTACTCTCTGAGCGCATACATTCGATTTTTTTGCGCATATATTGAATTTCTCCTCGCATATAGTCACTCATAATTAACGATGTTCCCACCACGACTTTTGCGAAGCATCGTTCGAGCTTGGGGATGGAGAATCTCTGCTTTTATATTTGTTCCTCTTCGTTTTATTCTTCTATATTATGCTTTGCAATTCTTTTCACTGGGGTATGTTCACGGAATATTCCCACGCTCCCGAGTCTTCTCGTCATTCTCAGTCGTCGCTATTTAACACTTTCATTAAACTACTGGGATCTTTAGAATTTTCGACGCAAGAACAACAAGACAATATACCACCGACGATAGATGGCCCACCCAGAACTACAAGCTACTCGTACACTTCTATTGCAAATACACGGCCGGATCGCCAACTTCAAGCCTCTCACCGCGCGGCCTCCCATTCTCGACTCATCATACGATCTAGCAAAAGATGCAGCGGACGAAAATCAATGGCTTCGACAAGAAGACGTATCAGGGCTCAAGAAACTGAAGGAAAACATAAAACTTGATCTGGGAGCTTTGGACAAGGTGTGTTCGATACAGTACGTATGTTCGTATTTTACCAACCTAACGTGCTTCCAGTAGTTTCTTGAGGACCCGAACTGTGCCAACCTCCCAGCATTGCCGACAAACGCACCATATCTAATCGCTGTGTGGAATGAGGTAGTATGCGCCCCTCCTCCAATAGTGTCGATCTTCAAAAACTTCCACATCACATCTCCGGAGAAGTCGGGGAGGAAGAACGAAAAGAGCGTCGTGCCAGGCGTCAAGGTTGATGTAGTAGCAGACAATGGGCGGCGTTGGATACGAGTCAATACGTGCGCTCACTTCCTTGACGCTAGAATCTTTAACTGACCGCGCTCCTGTGCAAATAGCATGAAAAACTCGCGCATGTTATCAGAGCTTCGCGAAATAGACTCGTATCAAACGGATTCTGACGAAGACTCCAAGGATGGCGAATGGGACGACGTTGGCCGGCCTTCGCTTGCCCAAACGGAGTTCGACAACTCTCTTCTTCGCATGGGCCGGTCGCTTCTGGATGCAGCACAGGCCAACCCCATAGAGGGCACGACAGAAATCCCGAAAATTACGCTACGCCTAACGCGTCTGAACCCCGCCTCCAACGAGGATGGGACGCTGCCTGACGCGCGGATCGAACAGACTATGACCATGCTCAGAGACCTTGATATCAACGTCGAGCTGGGAGAACGCAGCGCTGCAGAGATACCTGACTATCCGTCAGCAATAGTATCACCGAGCGATATCGAACCAATTATGTCTATCCCTACGCGAAACATCAACTTAGATCTCTCCGCGCTCATCGCGCTCATCTCTGACCTCACACACGCGCCACTACCCCGTACAATCGAACACGCGAACCGCCGCTTCGTGCCGCCGCAGGAATACCGTGAGTGGAAGGTGAAGCGCCAGGCGATGATCGGGAAGACCAAGGACACCATAACTCACAAGGAGGGCATGGCCAACGTAGAGGCTGGTCTGGAGAACGACATCAACGACTTACCGCGCGATTTGATCAAGCACGCTCGGGCGCTCACAAACCAGCTCCTTCAGGAGATGAGCAAAGGGCTCCTGCAAGAGCTGCACGATCGGCTGTCGTTTACGTCTCCTTCCAGCAGCACGGAAGAGAATGTAGCGTTTTGGACAACTGCGGAAGCACGCGACCGGTGCCTCCGCATCGTGTCGAAAATCGGGGGCGTGCACGAGAAGCGCAGGGCGCGCGCGTTGTTTTGCTTGGACCCATCTTCAACGAGCCTCGGGGTCGATGCAGAGATATCTCTTCGGGAAGCTGAGGCAGCGTACTGGCAAGACTCCCGTTTCTCGCCCAAGTTCATTCCCCTCTTGCCTATCGGGATACTCCCCGCCTCGCCTTTGTACTCCTCAGTGCTACCTGACGCTACTCACCGCTCGCAAGGAGCGTTCGGCGTCTCTCTTAGCCAAGTATGCAATGATATACTGGCGCAGGAGACGATACCTCACTCACGCGCCTTTCCTTCCTCTCCTCACCTATCCAACGCTTCGACAGAATCCTCACACACGTCCGAAATCCAGCGCGCCTCCGTCACAAAGGTCAACCCGCGTCTGACCGCGCACACGGTGCAGAGCATGCGGTGGGGCGCTGTGCTCGGGTGGACGACGCTTACTGCCAACCGATCCAGTGTGAAGGCAATTCTGCGCGAGCTGAAGGCTGCGCGTACGGCTGGACGGTTGAGGGTGCCTGAACGGTCGGGTGAGTGTTCGGGTGGTAGTAATGGGGAGGGGAACACGAACACGGACTTTGAAGCACGAAGGAAGGCGATGGAGGACAAGGTGGCTATATGGATTATTGACCCTAGGAGTTTGGCTGAGGGCATGTCGAGTCTTTCGCCTGTTGAGTCTTGACGACGCGTGAAGGCTCGAAAACTTTCTGAATCCTTGCGCAGCTCAAAAGATAAATCAATGATCCCAATTTGAATGGTGTATACTGAGGCTATCCGCTCATGACAAGCTATGACGAAGTTCGCGCTCCATCTCAATTTTCATCGAGCATGAACCTGCACTGCATCTTCGGTGCAAAGGCCGATTACCTGGCCCAATCTGCATATGTAATTCGCACATGTCAGCAGAGTCGTTTCACGTTCTGCATTTGGAGGCGCAGCCGACGCTGCGTAAATTTCCCTGAAACTATCTGGCGCTCGCGCGCTCACTTGTAACAACATCAAGAGTATGTTTGCAGTCCCTCCTAGCGCCCACCCGATCTGCAACCCAAGATATGTGAGATGATCAGACAGAAGATAATGTGTTGAAATCGACAATTTATAGAATGCAGTGCACTTCAGCTCATCAGACATGTGTCAGCAAGGACCTGCTCATGCCGGAGGCGGTTGTTCCTTGTCTCCTCCCTCAATGTACATTACACGACCTCATGAACGCCACGAATCGCATACGACAACCCTATCCATGACCGAGAACGATGTGCAATCAGCGAGGCTATCTCGTGTAGTGCTACGTCGTCAGTGGGGCCCTGCGGTTCTCATATGGGCTGGCTGGGTGCACGGCGCCTCAGCGACTCCAATAGCGTCAGGCGAGCTGCATAGACGTGACGGGGCGAAAGTGGGCAAACAAGTTTGGGTGCGTTGCCCTTGTCATAGCCATAGTCGAGCCCCAGCTTAACATATCCACCATGACAGGTGCCAATCCTCGTCTTTGCCATCTTCGTGTTCATTCTCGTCGTTCTATCGACGAAGAGGTCTATACGCCGGTCTATAGCAGGCTTTGCATTTACTGGCGCTGCTGCTACTGCGGGAATAGCTCAGGGTGGGGCGCCGCGCGAGTTGACTGCTGAACAGCTTGCTGGAGCAATTAACAGCGAAGGGCAAGTAGCACCCGCTACGACCCGTCGCGGACGGCGTGGGACGCCCGCAGCGAGCGCAAACCCGCCCGTTACGACCCGTCGACCTCGTCAACGACGTACCCCTTCCCAGATGTCCGTAACGTCCCTGCCGGCATATAATAAAGAGCCAGGTGAAGAGGAACTGGTTATCTTCCGGTACGTGCATGCGACGCATTGACCTTCGACCGGTGTCTCTAATTGTGTACAACAGCGGACGTGATATGGAGGACGTTACGATGCCCGCTGCAGTGGTACGGCAATCTGCTGATAACGATTCCTCGGTGTCGATGGACCACTCGCAGGTCTCTCGATACTCCCCCATGCCTGCGTCGCCGCAAAGCGCTCCCCTACTTAACCCCGATGATACCTTCGAAGGAGGTCTGTCAACCCAAAGCTTGCCAGCACCTGTGCGGCAGGAACACTCAAGACGCCCAAGTGATGCAGGCTCGCATGACACAAGCTCACTGATCAGAGTCGACACCAATAATAGCACTGACAGCGGCAATGCCGGAGAGACTGACCCGCGAGGAGAAGCGCCGCCTTATTTCGAGGTAGCAGGAAGCGATAGCTTGGACCAGGGTGCGCATCCTGCATCAGCCTCTCCGAGCGTCTCGCCAGAGCCGGCGCCAGTGGCAGCAGACAATACTGCTACCTCGGCGAGCCGATTCCGCTCGTTGCTGAGTCGCATGTCGATAGTATCCCCCGCACCGCCAAGTACCCATGGACATACCCGCAACGATTCAAGCATCTCTGCGCTCTCCGCTGTCTCCAATGGACGCTCGTCTACAAGTCGCGCATCGCACCGCCCATCCGGGTCAATATTCCGCACGATATCACGGCAACGCTCGACGCATACCCTCGCATCGCTGCGGCCGTCCTCCCCGAACGCCTCAAATGCAAGGCTCACATCCCCATCCATGATTTCGCTGCAGTCAATATCAGCCCCGCTAAGCCACACGCTCACGCGGACAGAGTTCACCTATCCCAAGACCGGCCCCACTCCAGAGCAGCTGCGCGTCATATCGTCGCGCGAGCACGTCTCACGATTTGGTGTGCCATATGGGGAGGAGGCCGTCCGATTTGCTTCGACGTCGAGAGTTGATTTGGACTCACTAGGTCCGCCGCCCGAGTTTGATGATGTTGTGAGCTCTCCCCGGGATGCGAACGCGACGGGGACGGGATCTAGGTCTGGGTCCGGGGAAGCCTCATCAAGGTCCAGAGCGAACACTGTGCCATCAACACACCTCGCATCTCCCTCTCCTCTAACCACAGGCTCTCAAGTCGCTGACAGCGAGAGACCACCATCACCGCCGCCCCAAGCCTCATCTTCGAGCAACCCGAACATTGATGGCTTACCTTCCACATACGATTCAACAACCGTCACATCAACCACGTCTACTATCAAGCCCAATCCCAAGCAGACTTCGGAATTCGGCGCTCTCCTCTCGTCTTCTGCCTTAGATGCACACGCCAGTGTGCGCTCCACAGCCACCTACGCTACCGCGAAGGAAACCCTCGGTCTATCAGCTCGATCCTCTATGCAGCCATCCCCGGCCCCGAACACCCCCGTTGACTCGCTCTCGTTTGCGACGAGAGATCAGTCGTCAACTTCAGTACCGACCACCGAGACTGATGAATTCTATGACGCAGATGAAGGTCAAGGGGGAGACAGGAGCGGAAGCGTAACTGGAACGGAAAGCGCATATCAGAGCGCGCAAGCCACGCCACGAATAGGCGGCGCGCACGTCCTTGAGCCTACGGATACTACAATTGTACCTGCAAAGCCCGCAGGCGGCGACGCGGCGACGAGGTAGGGCGGGTAAGTGCGACGGCGTGATACATACATAGACCCGGATGATCATTCCTTCGGCTCTTTTTCTGCTCTATATTACTTTCGCGGATGGATTTCCAGTTTCCTTATTCCTTTCACGGTTCCGCGGTCCTGGCTCTATCTCTTCTATATATCGCTATATCCTTACTTATCCTTCTATCTCTATGGTTTTTCGGTTCTAGGTGTCGATGCTTTGCTTTGCCCGGCACATCTTGTCACGTTACTAACTCAAGTACTCACTCACCTTCGCCGCGTCTGCGTCTGCGTCCCACATGTGCCTCATAACTCATCCCATTGTCACGATTCACAATCATCTTCATCCAACGATATATCGCCTGTATATCTTCCCTCACGAAATACGAATACGCATTGCATCTCTTGTTGACTGGACTGAGAAGGATCACCTTGTTTTTGTGAGCAAGTCAAAGAACTCGGAAATTATTCAAGAAACTGAAATTGAACTCTTGAAATACAACCGTATATACGAGTACGTGACCAGCGAAGCACGAAAATCTACAGGTAATCTACAGTACCACGATAATTTTTGGCAGAGAATCTACAAGCACTGGCTGTAGTAAGGGTTTCCTCCCTGGCAGGTGCTCCCACTGGCGCAGACTGTAGGCCCAGTGTAGCCGATTCCACCGCTGTAGGAATAAAACTTTCAATCAGATAGATTTATGCGTGGCGTGAATTTGACTGACCATTGACCGTACTTGGTTTGTGTGGCGGCAGGGGCACTGGTCGTGATCGTAGTGGTGGGTCCACCTCCAGGAGTGGTTACAGTGCCGGTCCCAGTGTATGTCGGGCCGATATCCCCAATCTTTATGTTAGAGAACGTCACTGAAGCGTTGGCATTGACGGACTCGACGTCCTTGGGAGCACCAGATGTCGCTGCGCAAGCACCACGAGCGGCCCCAGGCGAAGAAGAGTCCGTAGGGTAAGTAGAATAGAGCCAGAGCATATTGGCGACGTGATCATCCCATACACTGAGAGCCAGAACCATACCAGCCTCCATCCCGCTGAAGCCACCCTTCGACTCAAAGCTATTGCTGTCGCCAAAGACCTTCTTCTGGTTTGTGCAGAACTGGGGGGTGATAGAGTCGTATGTGGAGAGTCCGGGGATATTGGTCTTGGGAGTTCTGGATGACTTTTCCATCCTGGACGTAGATGCGACGAATTTCTGTGAGATGGCCATTGGTCGTGCCGTCGGAGGTAATGAACTGGGTTAAGACGGTGGCCTTTTTCTTGGTGTCGATGGTGAGGCCAGGTCCGAAGAACGCCTTGTCGCCCATACGGTAGGAGTTGAAGTCGCAGCCATCGGGATCGCACATCCCAGAGAAACGGTCGGTAGGAGTATTGCATTCGGCTCCGGAGCAGCGGTAGGGGCCGGTGACGGTGCATGGATGTGGGGTGTAGGCGGTAGCCATCGAGTTAGCTTCCCAGATATCCATCAGCAAGTTCCGTATTTTCCAGACCCTGCGTTGGCGTCGTTGTCAGAAGCGACCCAACCATCGACGTTAGCCTGGCAGTAAAAAGCTCGTT
This sequence comes from Pholiota microspora, assembly GCA_003314615.1. NCBI lineage: Eukaryota > Fungi > Basidiomycota > Agaricomycetes > Agaricales > Strophariaceae > Pholiota > Pholiota microspora. The sequence continues at coordinate 28,065 of QFFD01000791.1, forward strand.
AACAAAATCACAGAACGAATATAACAACCATCAGACGAACCTCTCCGTTGATAAACTTGATATTTTTTGGGCACTGAGAGTCGCAGTATCCAGTTCCATACTTGGCACCGGCCTTATTCGTAGAGTGCTTGGCCAATCCACCATCCGCGTCCATCTCAGAGAAGTAAAGGGCTCCGTTAAGCCCACAAGGGAGGTTGGAAACATCGACATCGAAAGTGAACTCCTGGTTGAAGACCTTGCACAGCTCGTACTTGCTATCAGAGCTCATGAGGTAGACGCGAGAGCCGATGTTCTTGCCGTTGGTATTGGTAGTGACGAATTTGAGAGTGAGCGCATTGCCGCTGGTGGTGATACCATACGTGCCAGGATAGTCAGCACCATCGAGAGCGCAGTTGGCTGCGCAAGTGATGCCATCGGGACAGATTGTAGCATTCCAGGCGTTTCCGTTGTAACAGTTGCTATAACCGTCCTTCGCATGAACCCAGCGCCAGTTGGAGTCTAGCACAACCTGACCTGCGGAGACCGCAGTGCAGCCACCAGACTTGGTGCATCGCTGGAAAGGCAGAGAAGGATGCGTCTCGGTCTGGTAGGTACCAACAAGTTGGCCCCAGGCGACAGAGGCAAAAGAGAGAGCGAGGAGAACAACTTTGGGGATCATCGCCGATATCAGAAACTAGTCGGGATGGGTCTGGTGAATATATTTCTTAAGCGCGTCGAAGTTTTATAGCCCATAGGAAGCGGAAAAAATCCGGGGAGTACAACATCTTCATGGAGGGAGTAGAGGACCAAAAAGGATTGGCATGCAACGGGGCTTGCGCTTGAACGTTTGAATGGTCGTTTGCGACTCTTAAACTTACTGTATCATTGACTTTAGCGCCAAGACGCATCTAGCGCGCACGGGATAAACTCAATGATGGGGGACGGTGTTCGGTGCCTTTGATAAGTAATGTAACCGAGGAGCCATTATCTGACAGTCCACCTCATCGAGTCGGAGTAGAGCATAAAAATAACCCGAGGAATAGGCCCTTCAGATAGGCGCTTCAGACTGCTACTCCAAAAAGTGTCAGATATCACATCGTGATGTAGACAAATAAAAACGAGACAATGCTTACGAGCAAGTCATGCGATTCTGCGAATGCGCAGCCGCCCTGTAAAACTTTGCCAATCCATATGTCAGTGCCTCTAGTATTCAGCATTCAGAATGAAACAGTTCACGGCGTCACGTACAGTATAAATGAGGGTGAAGAAACCAATCGTGTTTGTACCTAAACCGTGACTAGAATTTTGAGAGCCACTATAAGAATCTCTGTCCATGGAGTACAGAACATGTTCATTGTCGAAGAGTGAGTGATATTTTGCCCTCAAAAAATGGCGGGTTGGACTAAGTTTTGCAACTCCGTTTGTTTGTGCTGGCATCTTTTTCTACAGACACTACTTAGCTGTACTGGGCAGCAAGAATGGACGTACACAAACTGGCTGTATTAATGCATATACAGAAAAGTTCCTAGAAAATAGAGACAATATGTGGTGAATAACGGAGCAAATCCAATATGTAGTTGCTCGTATATTTGAAGCGGAGTTTAGATACATGATCGCAAATGTTCAAACCTCGGATTGTCACTTTCATGATGTCTGCTCGGTCGTTCGCCTTATACTTCTCGGAATCAATCATGGGGTTTCTGTTGTCTGTGTTCCATGCTGTTGTAAGCCGTGTGGGGCTACTACTTTGACAAGAACTGATTTACTTGTATTCTAATTGAAATAGCAACAATGGCGCAGTATCCGGCAACCAAAGGGTTTGCTAGCTCTTCCTTTGGAACTCACAACTGAGATAGCAAAGTCACTGGGTTGGAAGGATGTTCTTCAATTGCGACAGGTGCTCTATGATTTACGTGTATTTCGGATTTTTTTTACTGACTGCCTCAGACGTGTAGATCCCTTTGCAACTTAAGCAGAGCCAAAATTATATGGATAGCGATGTTCGAGGCATCAAATGAATACCATCCGTGGAATCCATTGCGGCTCGAACGACCAATAGGCCAATACACCTCTCGGGAACTTGAAAGACTTGTCTTGCGACGGGAACGTGCAGACATTATACGTCACGACAAATCGCTTTCTTCTCCCTGTCGGACGTCTTACATTCCTAATGGCGATTTCAAAGCTTCCAACGTTTATCTCGTGAATGGCGGACGATGGTTGTTGATGATCTCTCCTCATGGGGCAGTCTCATATTCCAACCTCGATTCTTCAGCACCTGGCCACGAAATTCTTATACCAATGCAGCTAGAATATTCTAAGGGTCTACACGAAACGTTCTTTTCTGTGGATGTAGATACTGAGTCACCCTTACCGACCTTCAATCTGGCCACTCTTATTTCAAGAAAAGGTAGGCTGTCATCCACATTTTGTACCTCGGATATAGAGTAACGTGTCATTCCAGGCGGCGGATTGGTTCGCGTCCAGATAGTTCAAGTATGGTGCATATCCTTCGAATCTGATGACGACACCCATGGCGACAAACTCTCTGCTACCCTTTTGTCGTCATTCCACCGCGAGGATTGTAGTCTGGTGCATTCCTTGGACCTCTTCCGAAATTATATCGCATTTGGGGTTGGGAGATACCTAGGGTCTGAATACAATGCGTCATGTTATCTTTCTATAGTCGACTGGGTGGCTGCCGGAAGTCATCATCGACGGCATTCGACGGCGTCGGAACCAGCCTTAGATTACCCGCGTATTATCATTTTGTCCCCCAGTATTCCTGTGAGCAATCCTTATCTCTACTGCCAGAATTCACACTGTCACTTAAATTCGACTGCTTAGATGGACCTCCGGTTTATCTCAGGTGATAGAATATTGGCTTGTGCTAGCGGGTCTCTGGGATTGTATGATTTCGCTTCTTTCAGCACAACAACGCGTCCACCTCCGTTTTGTTTCCCTGCATGGACTCAGATGCATGTATATCCCGAACCTATCTGGATCTTTGATGAACCTGTCTATCCGTATAGCATCTCGGGGAGGTTTATGGGTCGGCGGATGAATGCGCTAAGACTCACTTGTATTGGATGGAAAAGTGTCTATGGTCTCATTTTTTCTACAGCATTGGAACCTACCATCATTGAGTTGGCAGCCAACCCCATAGACACCGAGACAGAATATTCATCTGGTTACAATTGTTCTTTTATCGCTCGGGGAGCAAAGCATCTCCGGTATTCACGACTCCACATGCTAGCTTATTCCTGGTTTGACGACAAAGTCGAACGTTCTCCTCATTATGTCTATTTTAACTTCGCCGATCTGATATTCTGGACAAGAGCCATGGCTTTCGATGAAAGTTCTGGGCGGGTCGCCATTGTTGCAAATGATCGCATTTGTGTATATTCTTTTATATGCGGTTGAATAATAATTTAGCTTTCCACCGCATGTTTACCCGTATGCTATTTGGTCATTCCTCTGTCGAACACTAATTTTTTCAACATTTGGCGATTCTCCGCAAACTATAGCACGTCATCGTCAGCCCTTATGAATCAAGTGAAGTAGTAGCTAAGAAAGGCGTACGAAATAGACCAGAGTAAAGAAGATTTTTCTACTTGCTCTTCGAATTCGAGTGATTTGGAGTCCATCTTCAAGGACTCTAGCACGTAACGGGTTCTCTTTGTTCTGTCATCATAGAGGCAACCAAATAGCCACTCATCGCCCGTGGTCAGGCACCAAACACCTAAGTCCTCTCTAAGGAATCACAGAGCTCTGAACAATGTAGATGCACCCAGGACTTACTGTGTGCGAGTCATTCTGAATCGAAGAATATTAGATAACTCATAGGTAAAATGGGTAATTTGTCTCAACTTGAACTTACGTTGCCATTGTTTCTCCTACTGCCTGAGGAATGCGCTCTCGCAGTAACTTCTCCTTGTCATTGCGTTTAGCCTCTACATGGAGAAGTCTGATTGTGGCCATTAAGTAGGCCGAGAAGCTTTCGCCAAAATGATCGAATAGAGATACGAGGGTTGACTTCCCCAGAATCTCGTTAGTGTCCTCTACCACTAGCTTATCCTGTTCCCTATACGGGTGATCCTCATCAATTGGGCCGATACCAACCGCTAAATAGTCTATCGTGCCCGTAAGAAATGTTGTATGTTGCTTGTGCTCTTCATCTATATAATGAATTGCAGCTGGGTTTTCCGTTCATACGGAGAGCTTGATCTCCGGATAAACATAAGCGAACATTGACTCCGACCTAGCAAAATGAATGACTTGTTGGACTATAGAGTCGATCAGGATCCTACAGCCAGCTTCTGCCTATAATTTCCAGAGCTTGTGAGCATCTCACATTGGTTTATATCGATGAAGAAAGATACTAACCACAAGACTTGTAGTCTGTATGATATCGCGGATCGTACCAGTCAGATTAGAACCATTTTCGCCCCAGAACGTATGAATCGATTTACAACTACTGGTTTTGTTTTTTAGAAGCTTTCAATCCGGGGCATGGTTTTAGTCGTGGAGAGAACCTTGTGGGTTCGGATGCCGAATTTGTCCTTCAAGTGGCTCTGAGTCAGTTTAGAAAACGAAATCGCCTATCGATGTAATGTTTCGTTATTTGGAAGTACCCATAGTAGAAAGAATACAAATAAGTACCGCTATTTTAGCGGCCGGATTCCGCAATTTATACTGTTCCAAAAGCTCCAGTGAACTGAGCACTTCAATGATATTAGCGAGGGCAGGATCTAGAGCCTCAACGAAAAGGTGTGGGTCATTTTCCAGTTTATTCTTCATGTCTCGTAGATCATCCTTCATCTTTTTCAAGAACATGGGGGCCATCATATCAGCAGGCGACAGACGCGAAAGAGAGAGCGAGGAGATTTGGAAACATTGCTGATGTCGGAAACCAGGTAGGGTGATTTTCGTGAAGATATTCCGTGGCCGCGTCGAGGGTTTCATAGCCCACAGAACGCGGAAATAATTCGGCTAGTACATCGTCTGTATGGAGAGTGTCAAGGAATGAAGAGAATTGGTATGCGACGGGCTTGGAAGGTCGCTTGCGTACTACACCATTGACTTCAGCGCCAAGACGCCTCTGGCGCTGATGAAATGACCTCAATGATTGAGGCAATGTTCGGTGCCTTTGATGGGAGGACTGGAAGGTCACAGACATAGAATAACCCGAGAAATAGGCGCTTCAGACTTCTACTCAAAAGTGTCAGATATCGCATCGTGATCAAGACATCAATAAGAAAGAGGCAGGCAGATCATGCGAAGGCGCGTCTCTTTCGCTCATGGCTCCAAATAGCAAGGACCAGAACAACCAAAACATGGGTGAAAGCCTCCATGGTTTTGCGGTGCTCAATACAGTATAGCCAAGATGCGGAGGAAATATGATCTAACGTCAATTAGCATGTGGGGTGAACAGCACAGAATTATCGAGTCGCGTCTCTTGGCTCTCGGAGTCGTACTCGCTGAAGCAAAGCTTGGCCACAGAACGGTAATCTTTCGTTTCCCTGCTAGGGTGCAATACCCATAGTCAGCGAAGCGTACATGCAAAATGCTGGGAGTAATAAGCAGAAAGTTCGGAGAGATGGACAGCGAGAAACAAGCGGTTGCATTTTCAAGATGCGTCAACCAGTGTAAGGGGAGCCGGACACTGATAGTCACGAGTCCGGACAGTGGTAGACGTTGTGACCCAAGCCTTTGCAAAAAGATTGATATGAAGGACTTTGGGATATCGACGGCGAATAGTTGGTGCGAATGGACTGAGAGGGTGTATAAGATCATGTTTAGCGCATGCCTACGCTGTTATTTATGATATACAAGCATAAAGGGCCCTTCAGAGACTCACCTTCTCCCAGGACGTCAGATGGGTACTATTTTTATGTTCAGATCATATTGAAGCACGAGATAGATCCAAAGGCTCATGAATGCAACGCCTGGAGGGTTATTCATGACAAATCTTCGATATGAGCATCACATGTTAACGTGCTATAGATTAAGAGGGCTTGCTTACAGTCATCACTAGCACTGTACACTGAATCAAATGCCTCTGCTAATTCCACTCAGTGAATAGCACCACTTCATGGCCTGCATCCCTTGCACTCTGTAACAATCACTGACGTCTCGCAATATTGGTACAACGAGCGTCGCTCTGCAGCGTGTTTCCACTGGGTATCATTATTGACCGCAGACAACGTAGTACTGTCTATGAGATCAAGAAATTGAACCAGTAACAAGCACGCTATAAGATGTGAACACGCACCGATAGTTGTAGCTATATCTCGGTACCCTGTTCTGTGACGCGTATGAATTAGAAACCGCAGGATGTTCTGGTAAAATAATCGAACCGAAGGGCAATCTTTTGATTGGGAGGGGATATGCGATTCTCCTACCCCCCAATTCGACAGACTTCCTGACAGTTGTGCGCTGTAAAGAGAAGGAGAATATGGTGAACGAGAACCTATCGAGCAGTTTTAGTGAGCTCAAAATTGAGCATCATGACTGAAGATAACAGAATATTTGCTCAAGAGTAGGCAATGAACATGGTGGGCGAAGACAGGACGCTTTCGGCAATTCCCGGAAACCCAGAAATGGTTTTCTTTTGCGCTTGTTCAGTCCTTGGCTTATCCGCTCTGTTCTTTGCAACTTGCTACTTCTGCTAGTTATAGCTCGCTGCGCCATCCTAGAGCAACTGTTAATACGAGCAATATTGTCTACGTGAAGTTCAACACAGGCAACCGCGTGTATGACGTGGCAAGGCAGTGGAAAACATACTAGCAGGAAAATGACCGAAAGATGTTTGTTTTCCGCAGAAACGTATGAATAATAGGCACAGCGATGAAAGATGCGTAGAAAGCAACGCCAAAAAAAAAAGGGTCCAGGAAAACCGAATCACAAAAAAGAAGGGAAACGGTGCAAGTATCATTTGATTTATAAGGTCTGTTACAAGAGACTACAAGTACGAGGACCTGGAGCCCCTTTAGAGAACGATTGCTTCGCTACTTACGCTCGCAATGAATTTCAATGAACACGCCCGAAGTTGGTATGGAAGAGCTGCCTTGTACGTCTCAAACTCCGTCATACACACCAAAATGCCTTCAGATGCGCAAAATCCGCTGCTTGTCGGTTAGGTACATCATTGGAACGGGCAAAGTTTCAAGGGTCCTCTTAAGCATATCACTGTTAAGGAAACAAGGTCTCCCAAAACTTTACGCTTTTGTTGTGTTGGCCTCGGCCTCCTCAAAGAATTCTCAATAGATTGTGGCGTACGACGGCCAGGCAGCAGGTGGCTCATACTGTGTTGGTAAATACTGAGCTTGGGGATGGCTTCAGGAAGAGTTGAAGCGTCAACTAGCCTGTGTTCTATGCCGAACGATGTAACTCGCGCCGTTGTATGGACGTACTCACAAACGTATTCTCACCAAAGTTCAAACGCATATATTCTAAGCTGACCTCCGCCCCATCCGCCTTTTGTCAGATTCGCCATGCGTGACACACAATACACCGAGTTGCCCTCTGATTCTCCACCTCCTGCGCTTCTCTGGACTTCTTTATTCAATCCCTGGCAGCGTGATGCCCAGATCTGACAGGGTATCTAGTCACATCCGAGGCTTGTCGCCATTGGCTTTATGATTCCCGCTCCGAACTTTCTTACCCCACGAAGCCTTTTAGCATTCAGAGATGATATCGTCGGTGTAGTCTGCTGCCTTTTTTTTTGGTATGTCTAACGAGTTCTGCTCCTAGAAGTCACTTTACTTGCTTTTGACGAAACAGATGCAGGGAAAGGGCGTGGGGCACGATAAACCAGCCTGAATACGCGGGTTCCTTTACGTAGATCATAGGGTAATATTAATGGGCTTACTTCACGATCGGGGAAACTCTACCTTTCACAGGACGGGTACGATTTCCACCGATCCAGTGCTTCACCTCCCCAACTGATCGTGTTGAAGCAAGGATCCGGGATATGGACGTCGATTTTCATTAATGTCGATTGATAACTCCAGATACTCCAACGTGCACGTCCATACTATAGGCAGTTCGCAACTTGAAAGCGCAAAAGTTGACTCTGAGTCCAGAAAACGCGCTGCCATGCTAGATTTTGGATTTAGAGAGGCGTGTGTCATTCAAGCGAGATACGTACCTACTAAATTCTGATAACCGGGTTTTGACAGAATCAAACTTTCGTAACCTTCCGGAGAGGAGATTTGGAGCCGTTGCAAACTTGCGGCCTTCACTTGCAAATATACTACTCGTAGCACGAGCGTCTAATACAAGGCTAACGAAACCATTGAGACTCAGTCCCTTTCACCCACATCCCGCACCCAGATAACCTCCCTCATCCTCATGCTCCATGATTGTATAGTATCCGACGTTCACATTCCAAACTCTAGCTCACCCGAGAGCCTCAGTATGTCGTGCATGCTCACATCGCTAGGTAAGTAGTCGCAGCGTCATGCCGATTCATTACATCTTCCACCAACACGGTCCTTCTTATTTTGATTGCCCGATCACAGGGTCGCTCATATAAATGAAGCGCGTTTTCCGCCCGTCCGAGGCGACTCCCTCGTAGTAATTCTGCGCCAGAATTCAAACGCTCTGCTCGGGCCAGATGATCGACCTGGTCGTAGACGAAAGCCCCTCCTTTACGGTGCAAGGCTCGTCAAGCCTGAGTTTTGAGAAGGACCTTCAGCTCCCCAAGGCAAGGTGTCTGCCGCCGATGGACAAACCATGTAACGCGCACGGAGAAGATATTACCGAGGAACCGCGTCGAGAAGTGTACGATTGCGGGAGAGATGCGTGGATGACGGTAGCAGGCGCGTATGTGTCCGTTCATTTGAGCGTCAATCTTCGTCGAATGACCTCAGAGTTTCTCCGTATGCATATAGTTGGATGGTTCAGTTTTGTACCTACGGGTATGTGAACGGTGTTTTTGAGGGATAGCGCTGTATCTTTTCCCCTCCGAAGATATATTTCGGCGTTTGGCGTCTATCAAGACTACTACACACGAGTTTTCCTTAGCCATACGACTCCGTCGAATATCAGGTGAGTAATAAGCGTAGATTTTTTGTTCGCCTTATTGATATCCACGAAGCTGGATAGGGAGCTTCCAGTTGTTCATGCAGTACGCGCCTGGAATTCTTGTCGGCAGGGCTTTCGATGCGGGATACTTGTAAGTTTCTTACGATATAGATTGCAGTGATATTTTCTAAATTAATGGTCAGTCATACCATGATGGTTGTGGGGTCCACTGTCCAAATCTTCTCCATGTTCATGCTTTCCCTTGCTCATCAAGAAAGTTACTACCAAGTACGCGACATGAACATATTTTTGCTACGAGCTGACGTCCGGTCTTACATTTACCTCGCAGGTTTTCTTGGCGCAAGCGGTTGGAATGGGTGTCGGGCAATCGCTTCTATTCCTTCCCTCCTTGGCTGTGATTGGACACCATTTCAAGAAACGGAGAGCACTTGCAACGGGGATCGTGTTCTCGGTGAGTATACGTGCACTCACCCTATCGATGTTATAATTCTCAATTTTACACATTTACCAGGGCGCTTCCGTCGGCGGTGTAATCTGGCCTATTTTCATGAATCAACTCAGTAAACGGGTCTCGTTCTCTAACACCATCCAAGCTACTGCCGGTCTGGTTACTGTTATGCTTATCTTCGCCAATTTTCTCGCCAAAGCTCGGCCAGTCAAAGCAGTGGCGACACAGAAGCCGAATTTTAAGATCATTTTGCACGATTATGCATATCTGATATCCATTGCATCGTTTGTCCTTTCTGTATCTTATTCGCATTGAGTTATGTTGACCACAGACTCAGAGCATTTTGCATCAACCTCGGCTTATTCTTCCCATGTGGGTCCATCACCTAAGACTGCTTAAATTTGACTCAAATTTTCTGATTGTATATTATGTCCCAGATTTCTACCTCCAGCTGTATGCAATCAACATCGGAACGAATAAATCACTTGCTTTCTACTCCGTAAGAAATTTTCATCTGGTATCGCTTGTACGCCATGCTTACGAGGTAAAAAAAAAAAAGGTCGCAATTTTGAACGCCGGGAGCGTGCTGGGACGTCTACTGCCCAACTTCTTCGCCGATAAATTCGGCCCATACAATCTGATCATCCCCTGCCTTGCCATATCGTCAGGTCTTTTATTTGCGCTGTTAAGCGTCTCAAATTTTGGCGGCGTCGTAGTGTTTGGATTTCTCTACGGATTTTGGTCAGGGTCATGTAAGTTTTGCTCTAGTTCTAGGATGGTTCATATATGATGACTCAGATTGATTTTACTATCAGATGTTTCGTTGATCCCATCGCTACTGGCGCGGTTTAGCTCTCATCCTGGGGAGCACGGGTGAGCATTCCTAAACTTGGAATATCCTCGTATGTAGTATATTAAACGGAGGAACTCCCAGAACCCGAATCGGAATCGCATTTTCACTAGTTGGGATTTCCCTGCTAATTGGAACACCCATTGAAGGCGCACTTCTCCACGGGGAGCACGGTATTTACGTTTGGTATAAACCCATCGTATTCTGCGGGGTGAGTCACAGAGAGTCATCATCATCATCGTTCTTATTGTTCGCTTATGATATGAGTTGCACGTCAATTACTTACCACTTACTTTTGATTCAACCAGATTATGGCAATGTGCGGCACTATTGGAATGGCTATATCGCGCTGTATTTTTGTTTCTCAGGGAAGGTCTAGTATTGGCAGGGGGTGGCGCGTTTAGTTCAGAGAATGACCAAAAATGAGTCGCAAGAAGTCGCCTCTTGTACTATATTGTTTATTATATCTTGCCAGCTGCGTCGCTACTGACTGTTGATTCTCCATTGATGTCGATGATAGTTTGGGAGACGATGGCTTGAACTTAAATTATTTTTGAATGTCAAAGCTGTTTTCTACGACATTGTAGTACGTATTTTATTGTCGATACTTTATGTCTAGTACATACATTTTATTTATTGGCAATGGTAATTATGCACTTGTAGATTCTCACAGTGAGCAGTCAAGTAACCTTTTGGCTCGTCATATTGGAATATTCAAATTTATCCATAAATCCGTAATCTCGTTCGTCCCAGACTCAAAGGACAACGAATGTTCTATTGAGTGTCACCTCAGTCACAATTACCGGATCAAAAGACGGGTCACTGTCCGTGTCGACCCCGACGCGAACGTCTTTCAGGACTCTTCCCTTCATCTTTCAATATATAATTTCATTCAAGGATCGGGGAAATGTAGTTTTGTTTGTCAAAAATTGTCTCTGAGATTGAGCAACTCTACTGTAGCAATACGACCAAGTGCTCAAATCACGCGTTACAGAGCTTTTTGAGCAGAGCACTTTTGGCCATCTGTCACGCTCACAAAAGTTTTTGAGCACTTTGTTGTTAAAAGAGTTCGCCCAAATTGTCGCTTTGGCCCGAATTTGCATTGAAAACATGAGCACTTTTGGGAAATGTCACGCAAAAAATTTCGCTTTGAGCAGTTAAGCAGTTGATGAAAACGTGTCACGCAAAATTTTGACTGAGCACTTGGTCGTATTGCTACAATATTTTGAATTTTATTTATCTGATAAGAACAATGATCCGGATCAAAACAGTATAGAGTCATGAAAACGGAAGGTCAACTCACCTCTTGCTCAACTCGCCCTTCACGCTACTACTCTGACGCTCCGATCCCCTTCTAGATTCACAATCATCATCTTGCCATATGCCTCATAGTCATCATTCTCACTCCGGACAGTTCTGTAAACACGCCGCAGGGACCCTAGAAGAAGTCGTACAAGAATCCGTCAAGCAGCGATTTCAAGTGTACGGGTTGACGGAGCATGTTCCTCGGTATCGCACAGTTGATTTATACCCGGAAGAGGTGAATGGACATCCTTGACTATATCGCGTTGTGCTGAACGAAGTCTACCTGAGGTTGAGCTAACATTGGACTCACTATCCGATCAATTCGACAAATTCTTGGAAGAAGCACATCGTCTCAAGGTGCTATACGCGCCCGAAATCAGTCTACTTGTCGGACTGGAAACAGAATACATTACAGAGATTGACTTACGCAACCTCGAAAGGATATTACAAAGGCTTGGGGGACGCATCGAGTATCTCGTTGGGTCCATTCATCACGTCAATGGGATCCCGATTGACTTCGATTTACCGACATACCAACGTGCACTTGCCAGTTTTACGGAAGTCAAAGAGGAAGAGCGTCAAGAAGCTTTTCTATCTGCGTATTTTGATGCGCAATACACGCTCATTAGACGCTTCAAGCCTGAAATCATTGGACATTTCGATCTGTGCCGTCTTTATTCTCCGTCCTTGCGATTCGCAGACTATCCTGCCGTATACGAGAAGATCAAGCGGAACATACGGCACGCGGTGGAATATGGTGCCCTATTCGAAGTCAACGCGGCAGCGTTCAGAAAGAAATGGAACACTGCATACCCAGCGGAAGACGTAGTGGAGGTAAGCCACAATCCCAACGACCTTAGTCTTGAATGTTCCCTGAACCCCACATGAGATGATTCACAGCCTTGGAGGGCGATTCGCATTATCCGACGATAGCCATGGGCCTCATGCGGTCGGTTTGAACTATAACCGCTTGCCGGGATACCTTAAGGCTATGGGAATTTCGGAGCTGTGGTATCTTCAGGAATCCACGACTCCGAATGCCGCCGGACGCACCATCGCCGCTGTTAGGCTTGACGGAGAATGGCTAGATCATGTTTTCTGGAGTGAAGGGTCAACGCGATAATTCGGTTAGCTCTTCGGCCCCAGCTTCGATGACGCATTGGATCGTGCCCTCTTTCTGTGGGTTCAACGGATCACCGAACTAGTGTCGACCACCCACGCTTGTGTGGAGTAATAGGGTTTTCTCACCCAGACTAAGTGCCGTAGCGCCCTCCTTTCATCCCATTTCACATATCCTTGACATATTCTGTCATTCGCCCACGACGATGAGATGAGGTAAAGTGATGCTATGTCTTATGCATGTTCATGCTCTCCTCTTCATGACATACCGAATGTGGGCTCCATGTTATCATTCTGCGCATCTAGCTTTCTGACAAACAAATCCTTATGTTTTCATGCGGCTCGATAATATGACACTCTATCTGTCTCGGAACGGAAACGTTTAATGAACATAGGGCTGATAAGATATCGGGATCGGACTTGCAGAAGCCAATGAAAATGAAATAACACTTCTTCCCCGATATTCTTCTCCGCGTCGGTCACGAAATACTCAAAATTGAGAATTCCGGGCGTCAATGTAGGTCCAAGAGTTTGCTGAGTGCACATACTCTTGCTTAGAAAGTCTCCGGAATAGTGTATTCCGTGTCTTCGGTTAAGCATTAGAGTTTGCTATGTTCGCGGCTCTGTAATTGGGCGTCCAATTGGCGTCTACCGGTCAACGAAAGATCGGCGTCAATAAAACGGTTTTTGTGATCTCGACGAGCCTATTTTAAATAGAATGTGAACATCCCCTTTTCATCAGTAGATCGCTTTTATTTGACAAAAAGAGTACGGGCGCGCTTATGACAGGATGACAGTCTACAGACACAGCGGAACAGGATAGCATCAATCCGTTAATTATCTTTTTGCCCTCATGTTGACAAATCCTCAGATCTCCTTCCAATGGCGATGCCTTTTTGAGGTTGGATATTGTGGAAAATAAGACACACAAGCTAATACTTTTTCCACCTCTCTCGGGTATATCTGCCATTCATTCCTCCGTTCAGATCTTCTGCAAAATCTGAGCTTGTCAGATCCACCCATGCATTAACTAATCTGGATTCGGAGACCGAAGGCGACTTCTTGTAGCTGGTGGTTCTGAACTTTTTGACTCTTGGCTGTGTCATTCAGACTATACGCGTAGGCGCTCGATGGTATTTAAGCAAGGGGAAAGTTGGGTGCATTCAGTCAGACACCCTCTGAAATTTCGCCAGCAGCTTTCTTGCTTTCTCACTGTCAACCGACACCAAAGGTGAGACCGAATACGCTTTAACAGACATGGACTTCCGCTGAATATCCGAGTCGATTGCCAGACTACCTAATTTCCACCAGCCATCCGACATGTGCTACCGAGAAGTCAAAGCTACACAACACGCCTGTGGACACGAACACCCTCAGTCAGATATGAAGGTGCGCCCCATTTCGGCTCACTCTCTCGATCACTGACTGAATCTTCCGATGGCGATTGTTGTTATTGACTTTCAAGGTGGATTGCAATGCTTCTAATTGTCGCTATAGTGCAACGCACCCGTCCACCTGCCCTTCGAATACTTGTCCACAGACCTGCCAACAATGGTACGTCGCCCTCTCTTGTAATATGATCCTTTCATTGCGCATCGTACTAATCAGTCACTTTTTGCTTGACGGCGCTAGGATGAAACCTGCGCGTACTGTCATTACAGGTAACTCTGCAGCGCGCTGTAGTCACTGCGTGAGGACCTAGAAAAATGCTCGACGCTACTTGGGTGGTGTTTGTCGGCGGCGCGGGCTGCATATTGCGTGCAGTGCCAATCACCGATCCATCTAAATCCACCTGTGGTCATCCTCTATCCTTCCAAGTTTCAACAGAAGTGTCGTTCCCATACGACATATGTCTCGCGCCGCATCACCTCTTGTGTCAGTTTACTATCAGCCTGGTTGAAGAATTATTAATACATATTAGACTAGTATAAATACTTCGTTTGCAGAAATATAGTCCAATTTGCACACCTCTGCGTTACTCCCGATAGATTGAACATCCGTTTTCATTGTTATTTGCCCTGCTTGCCAATCGATGAGATTAGAGTCGCTTATTGTTAAAGACTCAATGTCAAAGGGGAAAAAGTGAGGTGAGGTACCCGATCATTGTCCACGGATGTCTGCATAACATTTAAAAAGGCTCAACTGACTCAGGTAAGTAGGGCGCATTGGGGTGATTTGAATGCCTAGACACTGATTGCTGATATTCTTCCGAAGCAGCGGAAAGACTGTGGCATTCGCATATCATCAATGAGATACTAGTCATCCCTAGGTGTGAATGAGCGCAACAGTCCAAAAAGACTGTATATACAACAGATCAGTTGATGCACAGCTAATTTATCAGTCAAACTCCCCTTTCTCATAGAAAGAAAGGAACTTTTTTTTGACAGAGCTGACTGGGAATAACAGCGTCGTTCGTGACATGCTGCGCTTCTTCACGCTAGCAATCGCGGATAGTTGAGAGCCGCGAGCTCCACGTCAGAGTTTTCTCATTCCGGGAGAGTGAAATAAAAAAACACATTACGAAGGTCTACTAGGTCTAAAGATAAGGCCCAAGGAACCACAACGCCGTTGACGGGCAGGAAGTTACGACAATGTGCCCCGGGTGGTTTCCCAGGGTTTACTAAAGCAAGAGCACGGCATCTCAAGCTTGAAGAAATGACCGAAGCTCCCGGACAAAATAGACCTACGCCAAAGCAATGATATCAGCCGTAAAGTTCTGCCGCAGAGAGAGATTGACGCTGGGGAAAGCGAAGTATACACTGTGGGATCCGAGAAAAGCTTCATTAGAATGCTGTACTTCGAAGCCGAATAGGAACCGCTCAAGGTCTGCCGGGAGCACAGGGTACTGTGTGGTATAACGCGACATATGGAGGCGAACGGAAAATTGGCGACCAGGACATAGAATCTTCAAGGGTTTACCATTTGAAGATGTCTATGGAATGTTAAGTTCCGTGAAGCTGCGACGACCTTAATGTACCTTCGAGGTATAATTGAAGCAGGGCCATAAAGTTTAGTCATGTCATTCAATGATTTATGAATCGCGACTCACGATCATAACTTGATCATAACATTTAGGAGAAAAACACCCTCAATGACTGCGTGTAGCATATTAGTATCAGAGAACATAAACAAGTGGTTTCCCTTTTGTACACTTGTTTTGTGAGCACGCTGAGTTCATGTCGAGAAACGAAGGAAATGTTTTTGCTTTCAACAGTCAGGCAACGTTCCATCACACTATCACGTGACACGATACGATGTGGTACGCGCCACGCAGAAGATTTACATAACTTGTGGCAAACACAACTCTTTCTTTTCATTGAACTTCACGATTTCACGGAATATCGGACAAATAACGCGCAATTATCTCGATTCAACGTGAACAAAAACAATGGCCGACCTTTCCGCACTTCTGCTCGCGTCTCTGAACCCGGACACTAGGAAACAAGCCGAACAAAATCTGACCGCTTTAAGCACTCAACTTGGTTTCCTGACGCATCTTCTACGACTCGTTCTCGAACCATCTCAAGATCGCGCCGTACGACTATCTGGGGCCATATATCTCAAGAATATCACGAAACTTCAATGGGAAGAGGTGCGTAAAACTATGATAACACCGTGCACATTCTCGGGCTTCATGTAATGTTATCGATCTAGGATGTAAAACCTTTATCGGAGCAAGACAAGGCAGCGCTACGCGCGGAACTGGTACCAGCGATGCTTGCCCTGTCCGCACCAGCGGATAAGGCCATTCGCGCACAGGTGGCGGAATCAGTGTCGTTGATCGCAGAACTAGATTTTCCGGCGAAGTGGGAAAACCTTATCGACGTGCGTGCCAGTAATTTTTTTTCCAAGGATCTCATTGACAGACGATTATGGATAACAGCAACTAGTCGCGTCGCTATCGGCCACAGATTACAACATCAATGTCGGCGTTCTGCAGACAGCGCACTCTATATTCCAGCAGTGGCGCTCACATGTGCGATCCGATCAACTCTTCACCGAAATTAACTTCGTCCTCTCAAGGTTTATGGATCCCTTCATGCTACTTTTCCGCCAAACTGCGAATCTCCTTCTAACCAAACCAAGCCCAAACCCTGCACTGACGTCACCGAACTCGAACTACCAACTTTTGGCTCAGGCTATGGTCCTGCTCGTTGATATTTACTATGATTTTACATGCCAGGATCTTCCACCTACGATTGAAGACAGTCACGAAGAATTCTTTGCACCTGAGAGAGGTTTCTTCCAAGCATTCATATTGTGGGATCCTTCAGAAATACCAAGCGATGTGTGTACAAAAAATTCCACTAAATTCATGGTTATGCCTAATTTATGTTAATAGCCTGATGAGAGTACGCCGTCATTGACTTCTCAAATCAAGACTGGCATTTTGGAGATATCTGAGGTACTTGGTCTATCCATCTTACCACAAATTTACAACAAATTAATACAATATTTAAATAGCTCTTCATCAAACTTTACCCTGAACAACTGCAGAAGACGCCGGCCGTTGAAACACTTGTGCAAAGTGTATGGTCCTTAGTAGGCTCCAATAAACTGCCTGGAGTGGGAGACGACGCTGTCAGTTTATTGAATTTTCTCTTTTTGAACCATGTTAATCGACGACGAAAATTGTCTAGTTGGTTTCCCAATCACTGCGTTTCATCTCGACTGCTATTCGGTCGGGCTATTACAAAACTCTGTTTTCCGCAATCGAAACTATATCTTCACTTGTACAAGGCGTCGTTGTGCCAAATGTCGCGCTGCGCGAGCACGATGTCGAACAATTTGAAGATGACCCCCTTGAGTTTATCCGCTTGGACATGGCAGTATCGGCTACTGGCACCGACTTAGCTACACGTCGACAGGCGGCTGCTGACGTTCTGCAAGCACTGGTAGGCAGTGGATACGAGGCGGAGGCGACGGAGATCGTGGGTGCATGGATAAACACAGGGCTTTCGGAATACGCGTCTAACAAAGCGGAGAACTGGAAAGCTAAGGATAGTGCTGTCTACCTACTGACAGCGGTTGCTACTAGGGGCTCAACTACCCAGGTTTGTCTATGTTTTCTGCGTTCCTGGTCATTTATTTTTCTGATATTCTCATTCCTTTAATTTATCTATTAGCATGGAGTTACCTCAACTAATGCACTTGTCGATGTCGTGAAGTTTTTCTCTGATCATGTTTTCCAGGACCTCCAAGCGGAATCCGGTACAGTACATCCCATCCTGCAAGTTGATGCTATTCGCTTCTTGTATACATTCCGCAATCAGGTAAATGTTCACCGTTCAGTCTACCTGAATAGGAATTCTCTAACACGTTGCTCTTTACTTGCAGCTGACGAAACCGCAATTACTGTCCGTACTCCCACTTCTCGCTCATCACCTCCGCTCGGAAAACTACGTCACCTATACATATGCTGCCATTACCATCGATCGCATCCTGGCAATTAAACAAAACAACCAGCTCCTGTGAGTCTTTCTTTCATATAACCCTTATGGTTATCCGCGAACGTCGACTCCCTTGTTTATGTCACCTGTGGACAGATTTGCACAGGCTGATATCCACGACTCTGCACTGGATTTGATATATGCACTGCTATCACGAATAGAGGCTGCTCGTACTCCCGAAAAAGTCGCTGAAAATGACCATTTAATGAAATGTATGTATCTGATTCGTGAATTCAATTTTAAGTCGTTTGCTAAAAATGTGCGTGAAAGGTACCATGCGAATCATTGTTACAGCGCGCCAGACACTCACTCCAGGCTACGAGCGGATTCTTGGTCGCTTGGTAGCCGTGTTGGGCGTGATTTCGAAGAACCCTAGCAATCCTTTGTTCGACCAATATATATTCGAGAGCATATCCGGTCTAATGAGGTGTGCCATATGCGTTCTTTTTTGTATTGCTTTTGATTTTCTCATCATCATCATTAGATTTGTTGTGGGCGGCTCTCCCACGACGCTCCCCACCTTCGAGCGAGCTCTTTTCGGTCCCTTCACAATCATTCTTCAACAAGATATTGATCGTAAGTCGTACTGATACATCCAACGTTCCTAGTTGTGGACTAACTCTTATGCAATATTTATAGAATACATCCCTTATGTCTTCCAAGTCCTGTCACAAATGCTCGAACTTCACCGTGGAAGCCCAGTCCCCACAGATTATCGCGGTCTGTTGCCCATCCTGCTCACCCCCGCAATGTGGCAACAGAAGGGTAGCATCCCTGGGCTTGTGAGGTTGTTGAAGGCATTCCTGACCCAGGATCACGAGCAAATGTTCGCGTCCGGTCAAGTGGCGTCTGTCCTTGCTGTTGTTCAGCAACGTTTACTTCCATCGAAGTTGAACGACGCCTGGGGTATCGAGCTCCTGCAAGCTGTGGTCCTCAATGTCAAGCCGTGAGTCCACCTAACAAACACTCAGGGCATTGTTATTGACCTTGACGCAGAGCGAACCTTCAGCCATACCTGAAGCCGATTTTCCTCAGCCTACTCACTCGCTTACATGCCAACAAGACCGATAAATTCGCATATTTGTTTGCTAAGTTCTTGTTATTCATGCTGGCGATCAACGTCGATGGTTTGACTCCTGACCTTGTGATCTCGACGATGGAGGAGATCCAGCCCCAGTACGTAGCCCGGGCTCATTTTTCCTGCTAGACGCTTACATCGTTGTGTTACAGACTCTGGCAACAAGTTACAACAAATTTCATCGTTCCTCAAGCTCCCAAATTCCCTCACAAAGAAAGAAAACTCGCTGTCGTTGGAATAACTCGCCTTCTTTGTCACAGCAACCTCATGCTTCAAGAGCCTTCTGTCCGTGCATGGTGTGTTTCTTACCAGACAACCCATGTTCCCACCTGATAAGTGTCTATGTTTAGGTCCCCATCGTATGCGGCTCTGGGCCGACTGTTCAAAGAACGAGAGCATCTCGATCGGAAACCAGAGGAGGCTGGAGATGCTGCCATTACCGCTATCGACCTCGAAGAACAGACAGCTGGATATCAGGCAGCGTATTCGCGCTTAGCTGCATCGGAGACGGTGGAGGCGGATCCCGTTGCCTACGTCGCGAACCCTCTAGTATACCTCCAGCAAGAGCTTGAGAAGCTGACGACACGTTACGGGCAGCAAGTGCAGACGCTGATATCTGCGGCGGAGGGCGGACGGATTCAGTGAACGACCCCCTGCATATTTCTGTCAGGTGAGAAAGGTAAAGTGATATCGATCCTAATGGGAATTCCATTGCGTATTTTTCTCTCCAATTCTATTGAATTTATCGCAAGCTCCATCCAACGTTAATTCCCTGGATACGCGTTGTCAGTGCAAGGGGCCCGGGAGTGCGAGTAACGTAGGAATTCAGCGCCGTTCTCACCTTCCCCAGCTTCAGAGCCAGGGAGCTGTGTTTTTCTTGACGAAGGAAAAACAAGGTTCTGTCCCGCTTATGTATCACCCCGCCATGTCCAAAAACTATGTCAACATTCTCAAGGTTCCCCCATTCGAAGTTCCAGCGGTCACTCCAGAGCCACTGGAGATTATGGCAGTCAGCGGTAGAAACGCTCATTACCAGACCCTCCGCCGCGTCGGAAATTCAAATTACAATTGACCGTGCCACTCATGCGATTACAATTGCAATGAGTGAAAACTTCAACGAGCTTAGTGCTGCTTACTGAATACGGGCGAAGCTTTGAGATTCATTATTCGGCTTGCATATGAACGATGGCGCTAAACGATCCCGAGAAGATAGATGGCAGCCATTCTTACTAGAATTCCGGCTCTGTGTCAGTGAGCCCAATTGTGAGACCTGCCTCGATGAAGTAATCCATGTCTTTCTGGCATTTTGTTGTCCTAACTCAGTGAAGAACCGTCTCTGTACATGGGCGCTAAAACGGCCCCTGTGATGATCGCTAGTCTTCTCTACTGGCTCGGCATTTGCCGTGCTCTTGAATCTGGCAATAACTTGGCTGCAGTTTTGTTCAGCGACGTTAACAACGTTTTACAACCACTTCATAAGTACGACTGGCTTTCCATAGTTTATTCCGTAACTTGTTGGAGTCGGGGCGATCACTGCTTTGGTTTCGCCAAGCTCTCAGGCTTTTCATCTGTCGAGTTTTCCAGAATAGCTAAATAAAGGTTTTAAAGTTTGCCAACGCAGGGGTAACTTTCTTTCTTGAACTCATGACTCAGATGAGCCCTTTTTAGCGCACGATCCTGACAGGTAGCGTGGTCTTTCGCTGATTCCTTCCCATATATCTGTGAACCATAGGCAAGCTTCCGTCGGTGATTCTACTCTGAAGTTGTTTCAAGTTTGCGCTTGTTCCTCAGTAGGCACTTCAGATCTCCGCTCATCACTTCTTCTTGCTCAAGCTGCGAAGCCAGGCCTCAAACGTTCTATACTTACTGGTACTCCTAAAAGTCGATATTCTATCATACTGCAGGGTCCAGGTCTCGGAACAGCGCGCGTAGCGCTGACGACGTCCGTGCCTGCAAGCCTCAATTGCATCTCGTAAGCTCTCAGCATATGTAAAAGACCGAAATGGCGAATGTGCGCTCCATTAGCTTTCTCTCTTCCTCACTGACTGTAAATTCAAGGCCCTTGTCAGGCCACCAAATTTCTTGGGACCGACCAGACCACGACACGTGGCAACCGCGACGATGTTTCTCCCAAGTGTCAACATAGGTCCGCTTGACACTTTGTACATCCCAGGACCTCTGTCTAGTAAGTGAAATCGTAGACGGAATCAGTGTTCTCAGCTAACGTCTGCTCCAGTCTCAGCGTTTGCGGTACAAGTGTGGGAGCTTGGACTTCACTGGAGCGATGAGGTTGAATATCTATGGAAGTAAGTGTCGGAATGCGATATTGATTCATTGTCTATTTTACTGACTTGATTGCTGTCTTTGAAGAGGGCGCTTCAACTTCGTGAAGGCGCTATATTTCTTCTCGCGATATGCTCTTCTATTTGCTCAAATGTAAGTTTGTAATTCTAGCTCGTCTTCGTTGGTCGTCACCTCTCTCTTATATTCAGCGCGAGCGAGATCATAACATACAAGATGCTCAACCAGGAGCAAACAGTCCAGGGTTGTATCCATGTCTTCACCTTCAAAGTCATCATGGCCCAAATAACGCTGACAGTGGTGGAGATGATCTTGCTTATTCGAGGTGCGTTTTCACCGCTTCAGATTGTGCGCGAAACTCACTGATGTGATTTCAAAACCTAGTGTACGCCCTCTATAACCAGAGCTTCCAGGTAAAGCGGATTCTTGTTGGAGTATTTGTCTTCGGACAAATGCTGGAATGTTGGGCTACTGGACGTATTGTTGGCCATCTACAAGAGAACACTAACTGCAAACCGCCTGCTGCCGACACTGGCACTCTCATCCAGTTCGGGTGAGTGACTTTTGTATATGTTGACTTCGTTTCTTTGATCTTACTATCGATTTTATCAAAGCGTGGGGGCTAGTCTGTCCCAATTCGTCATCTTCACCATGAGTTTATATAAACTACTCACTCGGTGGTCCTCGCGCACGCCTCTGACATCACTCATGCTCAAGGAAGGAGTCGCCGCGTTCTTGTTGATCGTAGGTAAGTGCAACTAGCGATGGAACATCAGGAATTCGGAACGTCAGCAACTCGTTAATGACTTTTCTCCATAGTTCTGTTGGTCGTAATGATGTCATACTACGAGGTGTTTCGCAGATTTGACGTAGATCTCGGGAATGCGGCATTTGCGTAGGGTGTTCTCAAATGTTATGTTTCACAACCTCTGATATTCTCTTTCTCTTTCTAGCTGGTACATCGCGCTCATCTCAGCAGGGGTGAGTACAAGTCTTTCAAAGGATATCAAATCTAAACTGACAACGATCTTCAAGGCGTCAAGATTAATACTCAATATGCGCCGACTAGCAGTGAAGAGCAGGCGTCGACGCCAGTTGCGCCATCTTTCACTTTATAACGAGATCGACTCGGCAGCGTTAGCGGAAAGCATGTACGATTCCGACGATACGATCTGCCTGACAACGTTCTACGAATAGGTTGATATTCGCTTGTACAAAAGCTCATACATCTGCTCCGCGCGCAGTTTCCCCCTCGGCGCTCAGCGCTTATTTATATCTATTTCTAAACGTCACAGCTAAACGCTTGACTACTTAGCTCGCATCTCTTTGGGAGTGATGACTCCTCACTCTACATGTCATATACTTTACAATTCAATCGTCAATACATGCATTTCCTCTCTCTAAGTTGTCTTGCGCTTCATGACAGGACTCGAAACATGGTTCTCTTCCCTAGGCCTTGCGGTGAGTGCAGCAGCATAATCATGCAGAGATGGAGCCACCGCTTGACAATGGTCAGGGAACAAGGAAGCGTATCGTACACTTTGAGCGCAATATACGCCACTATAGATTTGCTCTGGGGTAAGAGTCTTCTCCCTGGCTCACACTCAACAAAGGTACAATAGCAGACTGCAGAAATTCCGACAAATCATCTGCGAGTTCCTGGGGCGCTTCTTGTGGAATCTAAAGCCAACACTCGTAAGTCAAAATCCACTGAATGTAATCAATGCACGAACCAAATGCCCCCCGCCAGCAATCCGAGTATTCGACGAATTCGCTTTTCGCACCCATACTTTCTGCGGTGTTGTCCCAGGAATTCCAAGCTCAGGTGCGCCGGGTCGTCCAGGCATCACCCAGCGCAGCGCAACGCGCGGGTCAAGGTCCGCAAGGCGGCAAAACACCTCGTATGCGCTATACTCCTCCGCAAAAACCACAGCTTCCTGCACGCCCGACATCTTCAAACGCACGCCACCCCCTTCGGCTTCAGTCAGTCCGCACTCCACGTAGATCTGCAAGACCCGAGGGTCCCAGATGGAAAAGAACGGAGAGGCTTGGAACGAGGCGAGTGCGTCCGCGCGCGATGGCCAGGATGTCCGCCTCGCCAGGGCGCCTTGTGCGAGGTCGTTCGGCCGTGTCCCTCCCCATCCCAGCTCGGGCAGGAGGATAACGGGGTCTATTAGGTATACCGCTTGGAATAGTGCAGGGTAGATGGTAGCGGCGAGCGCTCTGAGCAACAATTAATGAGGTAAGATATCAAAACGAAAGAACGTACGATGTGCATCCACCGTATGAGTGACCGACGGCCACCAGCTTACGCTGGCTGAACCCCCTTTCCAAGCGCCGGGCTGTCTCTTTTTGTAATACACGGGGAAGGTGTGTAGGTAGGGGGGCGCTACTAGCCACACTTGGCATGTAGTGAAGCAGGAAATTGGCGATATCCCGAGCATTGTCGTGCCAGTCGACTACGGCAAGTTCAACGAATGATTGACAACGCATCTTTTACGCACTCACATAGCCCTGAGTTGGAAGACTCGTTCAGAAGCGCCGAATCTCCGTGCTGAACTGACTCCCATACCCAAATCTCATCGATGATAGACGCAATGGGAGAGCTGAGCAAATCCTCCAAAGTGGGTTCAAAAATCTGCACATTTCAATGTAATGTACCTGTCAAGTATATTTTTACACACACCTCCTTCGGAAAGCCATTAGCATGATGGAACGACAGTGTTAATCCCGTACGGCCGCGCTCTCCCAGATCCGTCCTCACGTATCTATTCAAGCAATTCCACAATACCTGCGGGTAACCGTCCGTAACGCGACTGGTCCGTAAGTCCCTCAACTCCCTCCGCGCCTGCAGTAGTAAACGCTTCCGTTCGGCCTTAGGAAGATGTTGTGGAGGTAATACAGGCTCTGGTGCAGGGCGCGTCGTACGCAGGTAGCATGCTGGAATGATATGCGTCGACAAGGCCCAGGGCCCTTCGAAGGATGGTTTTCGAGGCGGCGAGGGAAGGCTTGGACGATCTAGGGGTTCGGGAGGTGGGTATATAGGCAGGATACGGCGAACTTCGACAGGGCTCCATGTGTAAGAAAGGGGCTGGCTGTAAGCGTTGGGTTTCATAGTCTCTAGTATCGTGAGGGAGTTGGATCACTCGCGGGTTGATGCAGAGTATCTTATAGAGTATCAGGAAGTGGCAAGTGCAGACGAACGCGGGGATGAAGAGATATTTAGCCGAAATCCTGAGGCCGAGGTTTCACGTGCTCGGCTTTTCCTTGCCCGTCGCCGACTCTACAATCTATAAGATCATCAATAAAGATGTGCAAAACGTTGAGAATCTAGATGACCTTTAAAGTGAGTGAAAAAGAACTCACCACGAGTTGATGCTCATTATTGCCTCCAAAATTAAGTCGATAAAACACTGCAAAGGGGCAAAGCATCTATAAAGATCAATGGCATACATTGGTCTTGTTGTGAGCGCCTAATGGGCGCTTCATCTAGGTATCGATAAATTTCTACTTGATCATCGCATGGATAAATTTCAGAAAGAGGTACGTCGCCAGAGAAATACTTGTCCACGTTCTCAACATGCCAGCACATGTCAGGAGCAGCTTGAATGATGTGAGAAGTAAAACATTGGGAATAAGTACGACTATCAGTTCTATTTACAGCCAGAAGACTTCGGGTTTGACGTCTTGTGCGGAAAATCCTATCATATAGGTGAAATCTCGTTGATCGATGTTCAATTATAACGATGGTACAATATGCTATTAGCACTGTATGATACACCTAGACTCAGCTAAAATAGGTGCTTGATTGATCGACGCAGTGACCGTGTCGGAATTCATCCTACAAAACGGTAAGTTATTGACAGGCAACATCGAGAATTTCGATAATCCTTCTGCACCGGATCCCAGTTCAAACAGTTTATGTTGCAAGAAATTTGTGCTTCGCTGATCCGACGCATACGCATAAGAGTACGCATCACCGAATAGAAAATTAAACTGTTTTGTATACTCTGCTCCAGACGTGTATCTATTCGTCCCCAGGGCACACCCACTCTCGTCTCGTCTCGTCTCGACCGCCCGTACCCTTCTCTCTTCTCTCTTCTCTCTTCTCTCTTCTCTCTGTTCCCGTTCCCTGTTCCCTGTTCTTTCCCCATCTAACAAGTAACCTTAAAAGACCCCATAGGCCCCTCATCAAAAGTCTGACACCCAGCCGCCCACGGGCTCCCCTCATCCGCTCCAAACGCATTCGCGCATTCATTATCGAAATAAAAGGTAGTCTTGCGACAGGTCCCGTCCATGAGGACGTTGAACGATTGCATGGATTGGGTGAAGGCGAAGCAATGCTCGGACTTGGCTGAGGTTGCGGTGATTGTCTCGACGAGGGTGCTTTTGCTCGAGCACGAGCGGGAGCTGAATGATGCGACGTAGAAGCTGTTGGAGGCGGCGGACATGGGTAAGGCGGCGAGTAGGGCGATGAAGATAGGGAGGACGGCTAATAATTCCATTGTAGATGAGTTTGAGCTTGACGGTTGTGGCCCTGATTTGCGCGGAAGGTTAGCTAGAATTAATCTGCGCATTTGAATCTTGGAGTTTAGTAGACTCACAAAGTGAGAATGTGGCTCAAAGTACTTAGACGAGAGCTTAGCGCTTGGGCTTCAATTAAAGCGTACTGTTTTCATAGACGTTGTGTCTACGGTCAGCCCCATTCCAGTCCCAGCGTGAAGGCTGACGCTCTCGAGGAAGTTTCAACTTCGAGGCCGCTACCAACTTGTCAGGTGCATTTCAGGGATCTCACTCAGGTGTGAAGACTATGTGATCTGATATAGATATCCGTCGAGGCCGGGAAGTGTTGAGTAAACGACGGAAATAAAGCACAATTTTGACACACCTGAGATTTACATTGCCAATGATCAAGCTCGAGAATTATCGCCTATGCACGAGCTTATTTTGGGCTTACCATGGGTAGACTTCTGCCCTTGCTGTACTACGCGGCAGACGAGAGCCGAAATATGGAGTGGCAAGACCATTGATGATATGATATATGTATATACGACTTCGATCAGAGAGGCTAGAGATAGATACACTTGCGTCTCTTATATTACTTCCTTTGTTTTAGAGGAATGGTGCTCCGCTCTCTCTTGTAATTATGTTTCCCTCTCCGTGAGCTATAACTTTCAAAATTCCCGGACAACTGTTAGCGGGTCTCCACGCTAGCGCTGGCAGGCAATCAGAATTTCTTTATCCTAATATTGAAGCCTAGAGGCCTCTAAACTGCTCGCAACTCTCTCAACACACCACGTAACAATGCCCTGCTGTCAAATATGCGCGCTTTTCTAGTAGGGTATCCTCATGCTCTCCAAATTCAACTCACCTTATCTACTGCCCAGCTTCCCCTCAGGGCCCAGGCATGTACAAATTTCTCCCATGAGGTCACGCAACGGAGCATAGTACAGCTATCAGCAAATCCGGAGCTGGGACATTAGAAACGTGCGGTACGGAGGTTCTTCTCAGAATCCGAAGATGAGAAGGAGAGTTTGATGCAGTGGTGTTTAGCTTGCGCCGCGGTGGTACGATCCATGGGAAATTTTGCGTGCTAGGTGGAATGCTGCACCCAAGCGAGTTTGGGAAGGGCAATTCGTGTTACAAATTTCAGAATACTTATTCTTTCTGCTTTGCGCTTGTCTCTCACCACACCGTGCGACTTTTGATCTTTGGGCGCTTATTTTTAGCTTGGCCTATTCACGTCAAACCTGGTGGGTTCAAACTACATATTTTTAGGGAGATTAGCTGTTCATTGCGATATTTAGAATTTATAGAGTTCAGAAGGTCAATGTTCGTGTACTAGATCAATGTTTTGTCCATGTTCCGCACTTCGCAAACATTGACGGTGTGAATCAGGTGATAAGATATGTGAGTTACGTAACACTCGTCAATTTTGTCACTGGATTCGTCGCGGTTTGCATTCTCCTCATCGCCCCAATTCCGACAAGCTCAACGATACATTGTCGGTAATCATGAACAGAACAATCCTTGATTAGATGCCTTAATTAGGATCCAAAGGACACCTGCTGCCTTGCTGCAATGGATGACTCAAGAAGAGTACCGCCAACGTACCGCAAGAGAACCGTATCGAGCACTTGCTATCGCGAGAGATAACGCATTCTGCGCAACTGATACCAGTCTTCCAGGACGAACATGGTCCCCACTTAGGTGCCTGGAGATGGATATAGAACATCTGCCTGTTCATCAAGAAACGTGTCCCGTCTCGCCGCCCTCCCGTGCACACGACGATACCAAGTCTTGGTCACAAGCCGCTCTAAAGAAAGACTGACTATCTCGTCGATGTCTGCGCTGGTTCTCATGTTCCAAATGTAGCAGGGTAACGAAACGGCAGCGAAAATGCCTGAGCGAGGATGCTCGCGAACGTGTGTCTGGCTGGCCAATCAGGAACAAATGCATCAGGTCGTGTGCAAGGAAATAAATTTGGCACGTTTCTTGTGCACACGAGCATTGCTGCTCGATAGCAGATCGAATGCGCTCTACTATCGGTTATTATCTCTTCATAACTCGCTCCAGGTGCCTATCCTTCTTTCTTCCCAAGTACATGCCGGGGACTAACAGTGATCTTTACGCAGCAAGTGTAAATCCTCCCCGACGCGCTAAACGGCCTACTCCAGCTGCTGCTATTCAAGAAGACACTCTTCCTGCATCTACATCAAGTGTACCTCGTTCGATAATGCCTATGAAACCGTATACCCCAAGGGCTAGCAACAGTGGCCCAGATCCCGCCGAGGTGCCCCCGCCGCCTGCTAAACGCGGGCGCAAGCCAGGGCCGTTGTCTCGTACGGCACGCGAGGCCCAGCGCCGCCTGAACCATTCTATCATCGAGAAAGCACGGCGGACGAAGATTAATGATGCTCTTGCAGCTCTGAAGCAGCTTGTTCCCATTAACTATGGCCAGCAGCAGCAGACCGACGCCGCGGCTGGGTCGCGTGAGCAGCGAAACGAAGACGAGGACGAGTATGACGATAACGACGAAGACGGTGATTACGAAGAAGGCAGCTCTGCGAAAAAGAGCAAGACCAGCTCCACCGCGACTGCTAAGCCGAAAGGAAAGAAAGAAGAGAAAGAGAAGGAATTCAAACTCGAGATCCTTATTCGGACGGTGTCATTCCTCGAAGATCTACTCAAACGAGTCGCTACTCTTGAGGCTGCTGCCACTGACGCATCCAAAAATTCTGTTCCTAGCACTCAGCCTGTCTCGGAAGATTCTCAGCCATCCACTTGTCCCACCTGTAACGCTAAGCTAGACAAAGCTCGGCGCCAACACCAAGGAAAGAAACGCAAACGTGTGCTATCGCCGAGTGACGTTAACGGGTATACAACGGACGACGATAACGATGAGCGGGATACCCCGCAGGGCAAAAACGCATCCACATCGCTGCGGCGTGCAAAGGTTGCTCGTCGCTCCCAAAACCCATCCAGAATTTCCCTCATCTCTCCGCCTGCCGAGAGCTTTCCATCAGCTCCCGCTGCAACATTAGTAGCTCCCGTGCC
Organism: Pholiota microspora; assembly: GCA_003314615.1. NCBI lineage: Eukaryota > Fungi > Basidiomycota > Agaricomycetes > Agaricales > Strophariaceae > Pholiota > Pholiota microspora. The sequence continues at coordinate 57,203 of QFFD01000791.1, forward strand.
CATCTCAGGGCCTATCATACCCAAATCACAGAGCCCAGTTGATCGCCTTCCGTCTATCTCATCTTGGCTTCACCCGCTCGACGCTGCCATCGATCCTCAGCTTCTCACCGCCTCATGCGGCGGCGCTGGATCGTCAGGCGCAGATGCAAGCGCGAACGGCGGCCCGGGGACCAACTCGTACCTTCCCTCCCCACCAGCGTCTACTCACTTCGTGCCTATGCGAAACACCCACGGGCAGCCACCATTGCTCAACCTCGGACCGGTAGCTACGGCAGCGATGGTTGTCAATGGCGCCGTCAGCGGCAGCGGCGGAAGTGCGGCGGGCAATAACGTGAAGTCTAACTCGAAGAGCCGCACAGCGGAAGACGAGTCGGCCGCGTCTCTCCTGCTCCAAATCGCCGCCTCGCCCCCATTCCGCGCCGTACGCTCGTCTTCCTTTTCCTCGGCGTCGTCCTCGGCTTCCGCTTCTGCGGCTGCCTCTTCGATGCCCGCGCCAGACAATGCAGCTACGCAGCGCAGCCCCATATCCCCAGGAACTCCGGCGTCCAGATCACGCGCGGGCTCGGTGAACGGGGGGTGGGCGCTCCCTGACCCGTCGAATTTTATGTTGCATTCGGGCCTACGGCCAAGGGAGCGTGAGGCTGATCGTGAGTGGCGGACAGAGAAGGGACTGGCGGCGCAGCAGGTGCAGACGCCCAGCTCGCTGCTGGGGCTCAACTTGGGGCTGGGAGGGAGATATTGATGTTCTTTGTCTTGAGTATGTTGTGACTGTTGGGCGGAGTGATGGAGCACGATGGTGTGTATGTTAAGTATAGTTATACCTTTCTTATTCGATCTGCTGATTCTCTTTTTGTTTTGTTATATCTGTTCATTTACCCTTTCTTGTATCGGCACTGGCTGATCACTTTTTGTAGACTTGGTACAATCCCCCTTCCCCATTTCTTGTCTGTGTGTGTATGACTTATGTAGAAATTCGACTTTGTATACCATAAGTATGTGATACGAAAACCGTAATTGATCATACAGATTTCACGACGCGTATCTATTTACACAACGCAAATACGATATACAACTCAGACCTTCGATGTGTTTCGTCGCGTTCCTATCCGAGTACATTGAACTCTTCTGAACAGGAAATCTTGAACGAGCCCATGGGACCCGCCGTAAAAGTCTGGCATCCAGCAATCCAAGGACTGCCGACATCAGATCCAAACGCGGTCGCGCACGCGCTGTCGAAGAAGAAACTAGTGACACTGCAGACACCGGTCATGACGACGTTGAACGAGGCCATCGGCTGGGCGAGCGAAAAGCAGCGCCCCGCATTGACGGGGGTCCCTGCGATAGTCTGAACGAGGGTGCTGCTCGTAGCGCACGATTTCGAGCTGAAGGCAGCCACGGAGAAGGTGCCTTCAGTCGCTGGGGCTGCGAGAGCGAGAGGCGCGATGGCGATGGTCAAGAGGGCGGCGAGGTACTTCATTGTGGATTAGTTTGGGCGTTGACCTCGACGATCTAATGGTAAAAAGTCAGAAGCTGTAAGAAGTAGTGAGCTGGAGATGGGAACTTACTAGCTCAAGCTATGTAGCTTTGAAACTGAAGAATTTGTGAAGAAACTCGTTTCATTTTATAGCTTTTCGTTACACAAGAAAGAATCAAATATTCCCTTATGGTCAGTATCAACGCCGACCATCTCGATAGGGACGCGTTCATTCGCGTACTTGTCATTTCCAACGAAAGGAAGCACGGTAGCTGAGCCTGACCATTTCTCATTTGCCCTCAAGCCATAGACCATATAGTCGAATCACGCCTCCGCCGACACCGGAAGAAATGATCCGCATGCCCAGCGATTTGCATTGATGCGCCACAAAAGCACCTATTTTTGGATACGCCGCCACAGAAGTTGGTCTATCTGAAGACTGAGATGAACGAAAGGATCCCTAGACTCATTGGAATGCCTTTATCAACAGAAAAAATAGAACATGAGAAGAGGGGGCGGGATGGGAGGCTGATATTACTGCTCGTCTCGTTTGAACAAAGAATGGATTCCTTAGCTTCGGATGTTTGTACATGAGAACGGTAAAGGTCGTGAATGATACCCATGGTATTTCTTCTTGAAAATTATTTTCGATCTTGGAAGACAAGAAAATGTTCGCTAGGCGAGTCCATACTCTACTATGAACCCGTATATGCACCTCAACTTCACACAGACCATCGTCTTCTGATCTCACTTTTTACAACACTTACAGTTGTTGAACTTCTAGACCTCCGGGTAATCCAGTTTACCATTCGTCTATGTTTTCCATACACACTCAAATGATTCCGTCAACAGCCTCTTTTGTTGATTCTCCCACAAATCAAAAATTCAAACCCGCCAATCTGAACTCGAGGTTACAGGAAGGATTTGTGGCTGCTTTCACAATGTATTTCGAAAAGTCCCCATTTCAATGGTCTCAATATCAGCTCCCTTTTATATTATAGAGTAAATATGTAGCTTTACATGTCCTGTATTTAGTGGTTGTTTCCGTTATGGCGTGCGCCACCGAGAAGAGGAGTTTTGTGAAGCGTCACTGCTATTGAATTGTTCTTGTTCTCAGCCTCTAGTGAAGTAAGAATATAGCTAGGACGCTCTATGTGAGCAGTCAGAGCTCGTGAATAATTTGTGGATTTTGAAGGTGTACGAATCTGAGTTCTGAGGCCTCTGAAATCGGTTATAAAAGTCCTGCGACATCGCAGTACGGTGACAGCTTGTCTCGCGAACTTCAACTAAATAGAACTCAGGAAAGGGCTACTCAATAGTATACCACGGACTGAAGTGTGGCTCCAAGTTCTTTAAAGTCATATGTTCGAAACGTATCGTTACAAAAAAGTCGAAGGTATAATTGGCGATGTTTTCTACGGAGGTTAAACGCGACCGGAATAGCATCTGGGGAAATTATGGCTTCGACATGTTCTGATGGTGAATTTGAAAATCAGACCTCCGTTCGAAGAGGTTGTTATCTATTGTCGAAACGTCTCTGGACCTATAGACCTGTCAGAAATTACTTACTCTGATGCAGTCCAAGTCGGTCGAAGTTCACGCTCGAGTTTTATTTTAGCTGCTGGTGTCAAGCCGGAGTGCCGTCCTTTGCCTTTTCCTAGCTTACAAGAGCTTCCTTGTCTCCGGTTCCGACGGAAATTGTGAGCAGGCAAATCGAGCTGGTTTTTACCATCTTGTGTGTCGCCTACCCTGGGAGGAACATCTTGACACATTATTTACGACCGAAAAGTCGTCAGCGGAGGTGGCAGACGTCAAAAACTACCGAACGTATCGGCGCGTTATGGTCTTCTGTTGTGCACACAACTCTGGATCTCTCCCATGGGATATCCTAAACGCTATAAAATGGACGATTAACTTCACAAAATTTTCAGTTTCAAAGCTACATCAGCTTGAGCTAGTAAGTCCTAACATCCAGCTACAGACCTCTCACAATTTCTGACTTTTCATCATCAGATTGTCAAACTCAAAGCATAAACTAATCCGCAATGAAGTTTTTCTCCGCCCTCTTGACCATCGCCATCGCGCCCCTCGCTCTCGCAGCCCCATCCGCTGCCGGCACCTTCTCCTTCTCTGCCTTCAGCTCGGGATCGTGCGCCAGCAGCAGCACCCTCACTCAAACCATCTCAGGAACCGACATCAATTCGGGACATTGTTTCTCTCTCTCCCAGCCGATGGCTTCATTCAACATCCTCATGAATGGTGCCTGCAGCATCACCACTTTCTTTTTCGACACCGCGTGCGCGGACTCGTCTGGATCTGATGTCGGCAGTCCTTGGGCTGCTGGTTGCCAGACCTTTGCGGCGGGCCCCATGGGCTCATTCAAGGTCACTTGTTAAATAATCAAATGCTTTTGGATAGGAATGAGTCAAACAAAGGAGATTCTAGGTGCAATGTCGAATCGTTTGTCTGTATATGTAAATCCGCTCTAGGAAGCTGGTCAACATTGGGTCGACATATAAATTACAATGAACTACTTGAAAGAGAAAACATAACAAGTTTGTAACAAATAAAAATTTTCAGAAATATTCACTCTTCCTATCGATAATTGCGTACCGCCCAGTAGCGAGATGAGCGCCGCTCTGAGATACCAAATTGAAACGCTGACCCTAAGATCCTCGGCAAACCCCGGTCGGCTCGATTTTCATCTCCGCAGGACAGTCAACTTTTTGTCTTTGACTCTGACCATCATCAAAACTGCGCGTTCTATGTGTCGCTCATGATACTCAGATATTCTATGCAATGAAACCTACTGATCAGACACCTGATAGTACTCAATATCATCTGAACTTCACTGCTCATGAATATCACAATGGCTCGACCTCCTTCAATCGAACATCACAGAACGCGATACTGAATGAAGCATATCAACTTCTTAGAGATGTAATCCCGGTAAATCCAAAGAGATCTTCTGGTATTACTGCAGCAAAAACTTTCAAGTGCAATTCCAGTGCGTCTATGCTTCGACTTTGTGCTTTCCTTTGAGTAATGTCCCAACCTCTAGGGCGATCTTTTACTTTATCCTTATGCGCACCTGCGGTCGAGTGTACATCTGATGGAGGAATGAGACTCAAGGACTGGGGTGAACCAGTCACAGCCGATGAGATGTTCGAGTTGTATGAGCTGGAGGAATTTGTTGGGACCGACTGGACATATCTGCTAAAGGGCCACGAAAAACTCAACGCATCCACTTCAGAGCTCAAAGGCGAAATTGTAGAACCTGCAGACCGTACAATTTACAAAGTACAAACAAATGCAATTGTACTAAATCGACTGATACCTCAGGTTTGTTCTATTCATTCTCTGTCACTGTATCCGTATTGACAGCTATCTTACGTCTATAGCCTCATATATACCCCTCTCCTGTTCTCTCATCTGAACCACCTTTCGATGATCGCAAGTCCTTGACCCCTCAACCGTGCTTTGTATCACCATATTCGGGCCTTTCTTTGTCTGATGATAACTCTCGTGTGGCATGGCTTATCCCCATCCGCGGAGTCCTTCCCTGGCAAAATTGTTCATCTGGGATCTTCTTGGAAGACGGCTCTTCCAATATCTCTGCTGCTGATCCTAAGACTCAAATTTGCTGGACCTCTGAATCGTTGCTCAAATTTTGGAATTTTCTTGTGGAATTACGTACTGCGAACACCGTGGGGGCTCTGGGTCTGTCGTTTCATCCGGCACGAAAAAATCAACGTGCGAAGCCTCGTCCAGCCAATCCTAGGGTACCGCGCCTCTCTACCCCAGTCCCAACATCAAACTCAAATCCCAGCTCAACGAAGGTCCAACCCACGTTGGTAATGGTGGATTATATCAAGGTTTACCATGATGTGAGGAGAAGGATTCATATGCGATGTTTGTTGGACGAATGGTCGTGCTCTTCCTCACAGGGCGACCAGCCACGTCAATATCCTATATTAAAGCACGCTAGATTGGCGCTCTTGGACGATGTATCACAAGCCATCCTGGTACTATGATGCGCATCTTGTACTTACTACTATCGTAAGTTGTCAACCAAACTTTCATTTTTATCGACCGATCTATGGCGCCAACCGTTTAGGCCTAAGTTACCCTCTCTTTGGTCCGCTTTGTCCCTCCTATCGCGCCTAGTGCCTAGTTTCCTCCCGTCTCTTCCCACTGCTGTGCTTCTTTTTGGATCACAAGACCCCCAACCGCAATATCTACACCGTGAATATCTGCGTCAATCATACATATTCTAAAAATAGCGGCTCAGCCCATCTTCCATACCCTGGCCGACTCCGATACCATGTATATTTCGTCTTCGCTTCTCCGTCCGATGCTACAAGGAATATATATATAAGAATGCCTAAACTCGACGGCTGCTATCCAACCTTCTGCCCCACTCTCCCTGCCATTATCGTCACCCATGGCATCGGAGCAGAAACCAGACATCGATAACACGATAGAGGAGGTGGAGAAGACTAGCTCGGAGCACACGAATAAGGAGGGGAATATACATCAAGCAGCATTAGGCCCAAAACCCAAGAGAAAGCATTTCTTTTCACCTCTCGATCCTGCATATGCGGACGCAGTGCATCTAGATGCTGAGGCAGTGGAATATACCGCAGAGGAAGAGGTGTGTGTCATCGTAGCTGAATCACATTTGCTCCGTGGTCGTGTGTGGTATGCTGAATTGCTAATTGGTGATCGCTTTAGAGGCTGGTGAGAAGGAAAATCGATAACACGGTACTACCACTGGTCATCTGCAGGTGAGTGATTATTTTTTTGTTCAACAATATCGGGATCTGACCAAAGGAACAGTTACGTTTGTAAGTCGTACTTTGCACTCCCATGCTGGAGCTTGGAGACTGACGATACCATGTTGCGTTCAATACGTGATATTATTCAGTCAACCAATTCGGTGAGGCTTTCATTTCGTTGTGTTGTCTCCCCGCTAATACCGTTCACGATCCACCCAGATCGGACAAACATGTTGGCTTTCTCTCTCTCGTCTTCTGCTTATTGATAACTGATCTGCTCAATCGGTACAGTGGGAATGCGCACGTTATTCCGGCGTTTAATGAAAACTTCGTTCGTGATCAAAAGAATTCGATCCGCACACTCAACTCAATCCTTACTCATTGTAGGGAATTGTCGACAACAACAAGTGGACGCTTGTGCTAAGCATTTTCTATGTTGGATACTGTAAGCGCTCCGTATACCCCGTAATAATATGATCATACGATACATTTAGGTCTATTGGAGATGCCTGCAAACGGTGAATACTTCTGGTCATACCATTCACAGAAAGAAATAAGCTAACATTACTCCTTCGTCAGTCCTTCAACGCCATATCGGTGCAAATCGATTGTGAGTACAGTTGCCATCGGATTTTTCCGTTAAAACTTGCTATGCTCACGAGTCACAACAGCTTCTTTCTTTCGCTTACGTTCTGGGGTTTGTCATCGTTATCTGTCGTGTATGCCAAAGGATATGCTGGCCTATTGGTACTGAGGTATGGTGCAGTTTGTCATAGGCTGTGTCATCTTACTTATCATTCTATGTTCTTCACGCAGGGTGCTGATGGGAATTGGCGAAGCTGGCTATTATGCGGGCATGATCTACTATCTATCATTTTGGTATAAGCGGTGGGTCGTTTACCATTTACTGTATAACCCAGGTGTTGATCCTCCATCTGTTGTGGCAGATCTGAATTGGCCCTACGGATCAGGTATGAATCAGTGATTAACTTCTAGCTATGCTTCAACTTAAACCATTTTGATCCAGTCTATGTATGACCGGAACTCTACCTGGAGCAATCGGGGTGCGTGCTTTGCTGAGGCTTTGTGGTCGAGGATTTACACCAAAACAGGGTCTCCTCGCATTCGGCCTTGTTCGTGCACATACTGCTCTACTGACGGGCTGGCAATTTCTCTTCTTAGTATGTGTTTTTGGCATCGTTCAGCTGTCCCAATCTCATTTCGGCTCAATCAGGTCGAAGCTATCCCGACTCTGGTAATGGCCATTATGATCCTCTTCTTCCTGCCGTCTTTCCCGTTTTCTGCCACGTTCCTTTCCCCGAGAGAGAGGGCAATCGCGCAAGCGCGTTTGAATCGCGATCATAAACCTCAGTCTCATGGAGGCATGTCTGGATGGGAAGGTTTCAAGGTTATCATTGCTGATGTGAATGCATGGCTATTCATGTTGATATACGCTAGCTGTAAGTGCCTCGATATCTTTTCCAAAGAATTTCTTTTAAAAATTCCATGCAGTTAATGTTGGTGTCGCTACGGTATCCTACTTTCTCCCGACAGTCAGTTTATTCGTGCCTTCGGATTTTATATTTTGCTCACAGGCTTGTTGCCGCAGTTGATAAAAGATCTCGGTTTTTCCTCTATTAACGCGCAAGGCCTCACCGTAGCACCCTACGTTGTGGGGTGGCTACTCGTTCTTGCCCAAGCATGGCATAGCGATCGTACTCGCGATAGAGGCTGGCATATCATGGCGTCCTGTGCCATATCTTTCATTGGATACGTTATTCTTGCGACGTCGGTTCAGAAGAGCGTCGGTGCGGCTTATTTTGCACTGTTCTTAGTTGTTGGAGGGAATTATAGCTTGTTCCCATTGGTGATGTAAAGATATTCCCTTTTTTCTTTCTTTTTTGTTCGTCAGATTGTTGAAGTTCTAATTCATCGCTTTATAGGAGCTGGGCTGCAAACGCGTTCTCGCCAACTTCAAAACGAGGAGTTGGAACAGCGTTCATCGTGTCGATATCCAATTGCGTCTCGATGTCAGATTTTCTTTCTGTCGGATGTCGATGACGTACTGATTTCATCAAAATATTCTTATGCAGTGCCTCTCCTCAAATCTATTTCGACCCGAACGATAATTTCCGCAAAGGGCATGCATTATCGGCTGGGTGCGCTTGAACTCTGTTTCGGAGCCGCTTGAAAACACCACTGATGATGTCCACAGCTGCCTTTTGCTGTCATTCATAACGGCCTTCGCACTACGCACGCGACTGAGCTACCTGAACAAGCGCAACGTATCGCGATTAGCCGCCCTTTCCAAGAACGAGAGAGCGGAGCTGGATGAGCAGGACGCCTCTGATATGCGGGATAACGACGTACGCTATGTGTTCATGACCTGACGTATCTGGAGTTTGTAAATTTTGGGCGTTACCGTATGTTTAATTGTTGTCGCCAAGGCAGCGACAGATTGGGCTCGATTCTCGAACCTGGTTTCAAGCTGAAGCGCAGCACGCTAGTAAGCACTTCGCACCAAAAACAGTGTATTTGCGTTTGCGTATTGAACACAAGAATTGCGCCATGTTCCCGTGCATTTTAAGGCAGATAATTTGCCAAAGTCGACTTTCACTTCTGAGTGACTGTCCGCAACGGCTTGGCAACGATGCGGTTTGATTTACTGTTGAATATGGGTGTTTGAGGTACATGGATGTTCTGGTTTAACTTTGCAAATGTGGGCGTCGATAAGCATTGGTCCTTCATGCCTTTGGCTGGATTTAGGTACTTACAGCATGGTGAGAAATCTGGAAAAAATACACGCGCGGCAAGATATCTTTGTTGACTCCAATTGATGTGCCTGAACACGATAGTAAAAAAAAGGACCAAAAATATGTTGTGCAAACGTATAAACTCCGCCCCATAAAACGATCCATTCCTTCTTTCCGAACGTCCATCATCGATTCTTCCGTAGTCAACGACTTGCCTTGTGCATCCCTCACTTTCTCTTAACCCCCATTCGTTTATCCAACAACCCCAAGATGTTCTCTAAAGCCCTTCTTGTCCTCGCCACTGCTTCTGCAGCATATGCTACAGTCTTCGTATGTTTTCGGCGGAAAACATATCAGTGAAAACGACTCACCGTAGTATTCTAGGTGACCGCTCCCGTTGCCTCCACCTCATATACTGGTGGACAGCCTGCTCAAGTCACCTGGCAGGACGACGGAAACACCCCCAATCTCCAGCAATTCGGTCCCTCCAAAATCTCCGTCTACGCTGGAAATGCCCAACAACAAGTAATTCAATTCACTCCCTTCGTGTGTGAGTTGGAACACTGACATTTCCCGCAGACTCTCCTGCAAACTATTAATGCCAGCGTCGATGTATCTACCGTGTCGACCCTCACATTCACCCCTGACCCCAGCATTGGTCCCGTCAGCAGCGAATAGTATGTGTAGTGTTGCTTATCTACCCTATGCAACCTTCCTGACCCGTTCTCTAGCTTCATCCGCTTCGAATCTTTGTCTCTCAAGGATGCCGCTCAGCCCCAGTTCCCTGCTCTCGCGTTCTCTGCCAAATTCCAGTAAGCCCCTGACTAGTTTCTGCTGTTTTTCGCAACAACTAAACGCATTCTCTAGTCTTGATGGCATGACCGGTGTCTTCACCGCCGACGTGCTCTCTCAAATTGCCGGCCAATCCACTGCACCTCTGGCCGCCCAGAGCACCACCGTTGCCCCTGCTACCAACCTCGCTGCAACCACCACCGCTGCTAAGACCACCACCACTGGAACCACCTCTGCCAAGCCCACTACGACCTCCAAGGCCGCTAGCGGAGCAATGTCAGTACGCGCTGGCTGGGCTACCGCCCTCCTCAGCGCTGTCGTTGGTGTCACCATGTTCTAGAGCGGTATCATCTGATTACGTTCACGTTTTTTTTTCGCAAACGCTGTAGTTTTTCCATCACGATGATTGTGGTTCTTTAACGTAGATTGCGCAGGCTTCGCTTCGGTGCCCATGTCCCCTCACACTGATACCCGATTAATACTAAATTATACGCTGGCTTGCCACGATTTTTATAATCTCTCATCTTCTTTCAACTTTTTTTCGGCTATACGGCGGAACCCGTTTGTCAGATTGATGGGTTTGCGCTCTCCATCAAATTCTACCCGGCTCTAAGGTGAGTCAGTCGTCTTCGCGCGAATGGGATTTGAACGAGAATCACATCAAACTGTTTTACGCTGCGGCTCCGGTGGTTCACGGCTTTGTTTTCAACACGAATTGCCAACCGTTTGAGCACGCCGTGGGTAGGACCTGGTTGGACCCACACGATATGTCAAGAATAAAGCTGTGCCAGCCCAAAATAGATAGTAAGTAGATAATCAAGGTGTTTCTTATTTAAATGTCCCATCTGTCAACGATGAGGGTTTGGCTGACCATAAAAGCCGTTTCACTCGGTGGGGACTGGCGAAAATTGGTGTGGACATCAAGTTGCGATCATAAAGCTGGTGATGTGCAAAGTACGAAGGAAGTTGAAGACCAATTGTATGGTTTCTTTGTGGTGTGAAAAAAGGTACTGCCGTCCGTATGCGGCTCTCGAAAGGTCACTCTTGTACTTATTCAGATTACAGGACAACAAATAGAGCAGCTGCAGGGGAAAGAAAGAACCGGGCAATGACATGGAGAGAATCCCTACAAAACCTTCTTCAAACTTGGGATTGTGAGCTGGTATCCCAGCCAAGAAGAGAGATAATGCCCCACGAAATTGACAAGCTGGGGAGTCAAAAAGTCAGATTGACGTGTCGATCAATAAATTAGGCGCCCATCGATCCGAAGTGGTACTCACTGTTGCTTCAATCCATTTGACATGCAAAGGAAGGACAGGACGCATGTCTCCGTAGTGCATGATCTGCATGGCTTCAAAAAAGCCTTTGTTCATGCTTCCACCATCAAGGATATTGCGGAAGAAGATTTCTTTTCCGTCGTCCTTGAAGTAACCATGTCAGCCTATCAATAAATGAAACTATTGTACGAGTACATACCATAGGATCGGTTCTTTCCTCGAATATCGTCTCCTCCCCTTTCACAACTCGTAAGCTGTGAACTACACCCTTCGGAATACATATCTCTCCGTCCTTAGACTCATACATCCTCTTTTCCTTTCCAATCAGGACTTCTAGTCGTCCCTGTACCACACGGAAAAGTTCGTCATGTTGTTCATGCCAATGTGGCGGCACAAAAAATTCGTCCTTGCCCGGACGAATGTGTACACGCGAGATGTAGGTGCTATCTCGAAGGAAGGTCTTGATTTTGTTAGTTATTCGATTCAGAAAGCCATGGGGATCAGCGGTGTAGTCTAGAATACATTTATAGAGACTCGCACCATCGTTACATTGTCATTGAAGCCAATTGTAGGTGGAAGAGAATCGTCGTAGATGGACATTATACTAGCCAGCTTTCTTCGCCCTTCGAATGGGTCAAGGCAGGAGGAGAAAAGTGATATATCAAGCGACTGTCGGATGCTTCTTAGCCGTGAAGTACACATGATGCTGGGAGTGCTGTCATTGTCAGTGTCCTCGTGAGAGGTTCCAGGTTCACTGAAAGCCTCAGGCCTCAACGCTCAATAACTCTCAATAAGAACTTCCCTAAAATGCAATCGTTGAGTCGTTAGTTGTTACTTACGAAGTTGAATAAAGTCGCAAGCCGATGTACATTTGAATCGGAGATTAAAATAAGTCATTTTCTAAATTCTAATGAATTCTCCATTCATACGCACACCTGCCATCCGATATCGACTTCTTGCCTCCCAAAATCACATCGAACATTCCGAGGATAGGCTCGCATCTTGTAGATTATTCATGGTGGACTTAGCATCGAGCACCAGCGGTCTTTTCTGTCTTTAGCTGAAATGCGGCCTTTAGGACTCGGATGTTTCTCACACACGGACCTTGCGTTGTTTAGAAGGGACCTCGGCTCTCATTCTGCAAAGAGCTCTTGCTGAAAGTGAGCTCAGACTATCTGCTCGTTGATTCAGCGTTGTACAATCTGAAAGAAACTTTGTAACTAGCGCTAAACTACCTTCTTTTCGGCTTTCTACATATGTCGTCATAAGCAGCAACGATATTCGGTTTGCCTTTTGCCTCGACTTTGCTCGGACGTCGGATCTGGAGACTAAAGCCGCTAAATATCTGGCGTGGCATCTCAAAGGGTCTTTTCTTGATATCTCACCTGCATTTTCTCTGGGCACTACATAGACCAGTGTCTTTGGTTATGCTTTAAGTTCTTCGGTTTTTGCCACACGGAAAGTGAGTCTCCAATCTTTTCTATCAGTGCGAATGGGCTTTGCACTAGGCAGTCTCAACGAAGGAAGCCAATCTGTGCATTTTCTCTGCGGCCACTAGACTCTTGTCAGGTTGCGGATCAACATCGACGTCTTGGTGCACCTCCCGAAAACCACTCTAACGCCGACTGGTGGTTTTCAAAGGCACATTCTTCCTAAACCCATGTCCAGCATTCCAATGTGCGGCAGGCGGTGTGTGTACTTTTCTCTGATCGGAAGTCCACTACTAGGCCCTCGGGAATTTCCTTTTTCACGTTCGAATCACCTTGGCGAAAAAGTTTGACCAGCGACTCCCGAATTGTTATAAATGCAACGTTCCATCGCTTGAAGAGCCCAAGAACCAGCTCTTTAGCTCGTGTCTGACAGTCAATAATCTTCATCTTTATACTTATCCACATGGGTCTTGCCTACTTCCGCTCTCTTATCTTCATCACTCTGGCGTTGGCAACGTTTGCTACTGCCGCAAAACTTAACAACACGGTCTATATCATCTCAAATGCTGAGACGCCGTCGTTGAAGCTACCGGGTCTGACTCCAGTCGGCGCTCAACGGGCACAGCAGTGCCTGCCTGCGGTACGCGTCGCCGTTTTCGTTAAATGTATCAGTTTAGAAAACTCATTAATTCTCTAGCTCTTCACGCCTCTCGATGTCGGCCTCGTTGTTACTTGTCCCTTCGACCCCGATTCGGGAAAGTGTTCTGAAACTATCGCTACGGCTACTCCCATTGCGGACGCGCTCGGTTTAACGGTTGACACTTCCTGGTTAGTTAGCTCCTTCACTTCGGAAACTCGTAGACGCTCATCCTATGTCTACATAGCGGTGCGGACGAAGAAACAGATGACGACTGTGTTCCTGATCTGCTGAAGAAGTTCGGAAAGAACAGTACCCAGGCCATTGTCGTAATCTGGGTACGTTGATACTCTACTGTTCTATTGAGCCCTAACTTACTCTCAATGTAGGACCTCGGCGACATGGACTCGCTCTTCGAGAACCTCGACGTCGACGACGACGACGATGACGATGATGATGATGATGATGATGACGACGACGACGACACTCCTCAGTATGTCTGTTTGAGTAGCCAAGTACACCACCTCACTTACTTTGTTCTCTCCAGCTACGATGTCCTCACCACTGTCGTCAAAAACAAAGTGACCAGCACAGTTTCTCAGGGATGCTCTGGGATTGATGGCCAGGCACCTGGAACCTTCAGACGGTCTTTGCGAAGGTCTTACAAGAAGCGGCGCGTATCGTCTAGGATTATGGGAAGGCATGCATAAAGCCTCTGATTGTTCCCAAAGAAAAATTCGCCTGCGTATTACCTTATTGACATACTTTTGTCGTCCATTCTTTTGCCGCTTGTTCGTTCTTTCCAAAATCAAATGCCTTCCCGTAGGAACATGTTTCTTTCCTGACCAGACGAGGGTCTGACGAACCTTAGATATACCGTCGAATACCACTCATTGATAAATTCAACCGACTTCGAATTTGCTTCAAACACAGTATTCATATTGATTTTCATATTGAATTTGTATTGAATATCGTCTCTTCAGAAATGAGTACTGAGTTTTCAGTTTGGGCAAATTTTCTAATCTTATCTTGTTTTGGCGTGTTAGATTTCAAGCCAAGACGGAGCCACGTTCAGTTGCTTTCAGCTTGCTCCGAACTTGACCTGATCCTCCTAACATTTTTCTGTTTTTCTTTGCTGTTAGATGCCCCCACGTTCGAATACAACATCAAAAGGATCTTTCGGACCACCTAACGACAATGCTACTTACAGAGACCTCCTCCTTTTCGAAGAACGCCTCAAGACTAACGCAGCGAACCTCCAACGGCGCAAGGCTCGGTACCAACGTGCGTTTAACCTTTTCTAATTTGTAGCGCTGTTATTCAATACGTTATTATAGTATTCCTGTTCCAACTTCTTGTCGTCATAGCTTTTCTGCTGTGTGAAGTGATTCTGCCGCCCCAAACGTCGCTACTTTCTATCCCATATCAGATGCTTCTACGACGATTGGTACCCAACTCCAATCCATATGCCACTCTCCATCCTTATATCGCCAGTGGGCTCCTTTTTGTGAGTGTCACTACACTTGCCCTTGTATTTGCCAGCGGGATGTATGCCGAGAAGATCGCATACGCCAACAAGTATGTGCGTATACTATACTACTGTCATCCATACCGACATTCATTCCAGATACGTACCGCACGCTAACCGCGCGTTGCGATCGTTCAATATGTACTTGAATGTGCGGAAACCACCCCTGCGCTCTAAGCTGTATTGGAACCCAATATCATTCTTTTTTCCTCGGCCTAACGAAACCTCTGCGTCGAGGACGTCTCGCTCACCCTCACCCTCTCCACGAACACGACAAAGGGCCGCATCAACTACTCGTCCCATACACACTATCCCTCCAGCTACAAACCCCCGTGGAGAGCTCATCTTTTCCTCGCGGGTTGACAAAACCTTTCGCGAAGCGTACGAGCGCTACCGGTCCGCATTCGAAAAAAGGCGAGAGGAAAAGGAGTACGAGGAACTTCAGAAAATGTGGTATGGGAAGCTTATGTTTTGGAAGCGCCCGCCCCTAGCTGCAGTGTCTCTGTCACCCCCTACGCCGCTACGCACATCAACACCGTCTGCTAGAGGTAGGGGCTCACGAAGTGGAACGCCGCCTACGGGGTCATCGACGGGGGATGGTGGTATTGTGATGAAGGAACGGGAGCGCAGTGATTCTCCCACTATTCGCCGACGCAAGGTCGTGGCTGAACGCACTCTTCGCCGTGAGCGCGACTCCGGGAGCGAGACAGACATACGGACTGCCGTATTAGAAAGGACCATTGAATGGGACCGGTGACTGTATCCTACTCCAACATCTTTGTAAATATTGAGATTGCCCGGAGAGCAATTCAACTATTTGTAATATCACATTATCGGTAGAAATACATTCGCTGACAATTTTCTTGGTTTCGGTTGGGAAATACGCTAATTTGAATGAGACGATTCGATGATAATTATGACCGTGGATATGTAGAGTACATTATGGAAACCATCCGGGTCATTCATTGTAAGGAGAATAGTTTTAAGCATTGACGCTTATATCGAATCCACAAATCTTCTTCATATGCTCTTGCAAATTATTGATGACCAATCCAAGCGCCACATACGGCTGGTTGGAAGTGAGATTTCCTTCCCCAGCTTCATGTTGATTCAGAGCTCTCGGTGCTTGCGGCGATAAGTAATGGAGAGCTGGGTTTTAGGCATCAGTACAGTGACTAAGATGCTAGAAAATATAAACGTACGGGAAGGAGCGCAGCTCTCGTAGCTTACATTGAATGAGTACAGAACTAATAAATATGAATAAGATGCTTACAATGTCCCTGTTTCCTTCAATTTATCTATAATTGCGTCTGCGTCTACTCTGTCCTGCGAATTGTGAACCACCATCTAACAAGGTACATTAGATAACTGGAA
The DNA here is from genome assembly GCA_003314615.1 of Pholiota microspora. Classification (NCBI taxonomy): domain Eukaryota; kingdom Fungi; phylum Basidiomycota; class Agaricomycetes; order Agaricales; family Strophariaceae; genus Pholiota; species Pholiota microspora. Next base: position 73,246 of record QFFD01000791.1, read on the forward strand.
GTATACCGCATCGACATACTTACAGATAGAATAAGATCGATTGCAGGTGTGTGCAGGCCCTGCTTCTCTAATTCAGCACGCATGGCCTCCGGCTTCGAATACTCCTCAAGCAGAAGGAGTTCATCATCCGTTTCGCGGGGCACTAGCATCCTATACAAAGTTACACCGAGGCTCCAGATATCGGCCTTGCAGCCGATCCGACTGAAACTCTGGTCGTATGCTGGGACTTCGGGTGCTCTGAAGCCTGCGGTAGAGTATGTCTGGTATCGAGCACTCAAACCAAAGTTCCTGTTTTCCTTGGGCAGAACGATAGATCCTCCAAAATCGCTGATGATACAATGGTGATCATGGGTGAGGAATATGTTGCTCGGATTGATGTTCATGTGTATGATTCCTCGTTTATGCAAGTACGAGAGGCCTTGTACCTAAATAAATGGTTGTTAATATCATATCATGCGGGTGAGACAGAATTGACGCTTACGAGCTCGTTGGTAAGGAAATAGATGATGACATCTACCAAGAAGTCGCCCCGGGCGTTAACCTCCCCAGTCACTGGTATCCGTCCGCAAAATTGATCCAATGTCCATGGGTAGTAATCCTACGCAAAGTCAACTGCGACGACGCCCAGCATGAAGTGATCAAAACGTACGGATATTAAGTGCAGCTCTTCTCCGATAATCTGCATGGGAGGCCATAATATGTTCGCAATGGGTGGCATCTGCACCAAAAATTGAAGACCAGCAGAATCTCTGCACGCCCCATCGTTGTGCATCTCTGCACATTGAGCCTTCCACAGGTCATACAGAACGCGCAGCTCGTACTCCAATGCCTCCAGTGATGTCGGGGTGAGCGTCGTTAAATTGACTACCTTCTTTAGTCGACTTATCCCTGAGGCAGTGAAAGTCACTCTATGGACCCTCCCAGACGATGCTCGCCCGATAGATCCCTGAGGTATTTGGTTTGGAGGGTGCCCGTCGGGGGGAGATGGGAACAAAGGTACAGATTCATACAAGCCGGATAGCGTCGAAAAAGCTTCGTGCTCCTGCCTCCCGAGGACAGGATGACCTCGTTCGTCATCAGCGTCATTACTGGATGGATAGGCTGAAGGATACGATGCCGGGCTACGCACGTAGGGCGATTCCACGGGTTCAGCACTGGCTCCTGCATGCGGAACGTACTGCATTTGCCTTCCATCGTACCTCGCAAATGGGTCACCGTTCAAGGGGACACCTATATCGTTGGGAGGGGGTGAAAATGGAGAGTAGACTGGAGATTCAATGAGAGGTCTAGTGGAGGCCTTGAGCCGAAAGGTAGGCTCTAAGGCCGACGGTATAGAAATACGAGGTAGATCTGCGTAAGTGTGTATCCTGCGTTGAATAAAGGGGACGATGGGAGGGTTTGACGGAAGAACAGGAGGAGTGGTCGGATCTGGCGAGACTGGGGATGCTAACGAGGGGATTTGATCTGACCGCGCGGGGCTTGGGCTACGAGCTGTATCATCGAGTTCATAAGATAGTTCGCCTACATCATTCCTAGGTGTAATAGGCGTGTCCGATTCATATACTGTGTCGGTTTGTACACCGAAGTCCTGCTGTTCTGTATGGGGGCTAACGCTATCAGGGGTTTCTACCGAACGGTGGTCGGTTGGGGAATTAGGCGGGATTTTCTTCCTGGGTTTCTTGCTGAAAAGCTTGACAAGAACCTTCATTGACTTCACAACCCGGTTGGTCATGATCAATGCAATGCAAAACTTCGGATGTGTGGAGGCAAAAAAAAAGCAAGGGTTCGCGGGATGACAGAGGTTGTGCGCAGTGGTCGAGAGTCGCCAGGAGATGCAAAATACGGAGAATATACCTGAGCTGTTATAGTAGCGTATTCGAGTGGCGTGCGAACAGAGCGTCGTAAGATGGTACCGACAACGATCCCGCCAGAGGCGATGAACTCGTCACTCGTCGACCAACGCGGCCAATTTTTTTGCCTCGTGCAAAGGACTCTAATCAGCAGTCGCACAAAGACAAAGGAAACTGAACAATGGCTTTACACAATTTCCAATATCGCGCCCTACTTTCGGGCGAGTCGCATCTGGGTGAAAACACGTTGCGCACTATCGATGGCGCTGATGCAGGCAGAACAAAGCGCTCGCCGTTATCAAGATTGATGCCACCACACCGCCTGCTGGATGGGTGCTGATGTGGGCAATGGGCATGAAATAACTGAGCTCACTCGTGTACGAAATTTCGAATGATCACTCGGAAGCGATTCAAGATCAATGCTTGAATATTGAATTTGAGGTTCGCAGAATATTGACGGAAGTTGAAGAAGAGTATACTCTCCTTAAGTTCTATCCACGTTTTTTCGAGTGAGTCTACGTGTTTGATTGGTATGACCACGCACCACATTGAGCATAGAAGCTGAAGTTGAGACTGGCCCTACGCCCACTTATAACATCTGATCTGGGGCTAACATATTTCCATATCATAGCTGTCGGGATAAGTTTCATACAGCAAATGGGTGTCGCGGATTAAGAACAAAATCCAAAGTAATAAAAATAGGTCGAAGGAAAAAAAAGGGGCGGTATCGCGGGAGAACGGCGAAACATAGTCGCGTTCTGTAAGAAAAAAAAGATACATCGACGAACAAATGAGGTATACACGTAGAATCACGGGAGTTTATGAAAATGCTGAGAAAAGAAGAGATGACGCCAGCGTAAACATTAGAACAGACGCCGAGAGGCGACTTGCACCTCCCGCCGAGCTCGTTGCCGCATTGTTGGCTGCTGCGGCTGCTGATGTGGCTATTGACAACGCCGTTGTGGGCGTTGTAACTGACGTTGACGTAGACGTGGGTGTTGACACTGTGGATGTAGAGGTTGTGGATTTGGACGAAGAACTGGCACTTGAAGTAGGTTTAGAAGAAGACGAAGCGGAGGGAGCTATTGAAGTAGTGGATTTGAAGACAGTGCTGAGTCGAGACGACGAACTCCCTGATGACATTGATATCGGAGCTGAAATTACTCTTGTAGAAGTTGCTATAGAGCCGGATGTGAGGTGGGTAAGAGTTGATGGAATGGCAATGGGAGCTGTCGCGGATGGCAATGGGGCGTCAAAGGAGCCAGACATCCCCGTTAGCCTATGCGATGTTAATTACTGTGCTATATAGTTGAGACGGGGACCTACGTGAAGTAAGATGACCATCCCGAATATGGAATGCTATCATTTCCCTTCAGCGTGGTAGATGTGATAGCAATATAACTGTGTATGCATAAGTTCGAGTTCGACGGAGGGAAGGTGATGAGCTCACTAGGTATCCGAATTCGGACCCGCTGCGGGGTTGGGCTGGAATAATTTGTGATCAGTGAGGCGAACTCGGAAAAAAAGACAGCAGCGTACTATGAAGGTAACGCTCTGTGTTTGCGAGACATCTACTGGAGCTATAGTTTGTACAAGTTGCTAGACCGATGTCAATTTCAACATTCATCCTGAGTCGACTAATATTACGCACCTGTTTTCCTGTATACAGTCCCACTTTACACACCCCAATAGCTGACAGCAGTGGTCTTACGCCATTGTCGAGCCAGGTTATGGTACAAGGTTGGCTGGCGCTGCATGTTGAACCTTGCAGAGGTTCGACAACCTGCACACTTCAGTCAGCACCAGGTTATTTCTGTCAGAAGGAGGACACCAACGAAAATTCCGGCGCGAACAGGAGCCAAGAAGAGAAGGGTCAGAGCAACGGTTAGAAGTGCAGAATACATCTTAAAGAGTGTGGGTGTTTCGCGTGAAAGAGTGTGGCGGGCAAGGTAAGTTGCTTAATTCTGGTTGAGTTAAATGTGACGGTGAGTTTGGCCAATTAAGAGCGATTGGAAGTCCTGCATTCCATAGGAGATTGAGATGATGAGAGTCAAGATGGAACCAAATTAGAACTGCTTACCTGGGCGTGAAAATCGTAATCGTCGTCGTCGTCGTCGTCAAGCACGATGTTCGCAACTTCAAGTTCGCATGCGTCAGCGTGATCGGCAACCCCCGGTCAGAACTGATCGCCGCATTCGGCCCACGACTTGATGAGTTTCCTCGAAGTTTTTGTCGCAGTCAGTTCTTGGTTGATTTTGTTTCTCTACAGTGGACGGGAACCGCATGGTTTATTCAAAGTTTCCGACGAGGGATGGGACAAGCACTAAAACCGTAATCTCAAGGTTGAACGTGTCGAAGTGGGTAGCATTGGAGTCACTGTCGTAGTTATTCGGTGTGGATAGGCCTATTGTATTCTGTGGGGATGAGTGCGGAGGGAAGAAAGAACGGGCGGGGCGGGCGGACAAATACTCCAGGGGACGGAGTCCCCGCCCTTGACGTCATCAACGTCGGGATTTCTAATTTTGGAATAAAATGTGCTGCCTTGGATTAAATCTTACGGTTCTCAGCCACCTCATATATTTATACTAGTGACAGTTTTCTACGTTGTTAGTCTCTTGTCAGGTCATATTCAACAATTGATCAGTTCCGACTGAAACCAACGCTGAAGTACACACTTTTTCAATTTCGTTTTTTGAGTATACATGTCTGAACTCGCTCCACTAAGGATGGCTGTTTAATTTTGTCGGTGGACTTCAGAACACCGTGCCGTCACTCTCTATCTCAATGGGTGGGCCACCCGTTTCCGGGCGCTTCTGCTTAGCGATTTCCCGACCGCCTTTCCATGTAGCGCCTTCCAACACCTGCGCAAGCGAGAGCTGTGAAGGCGACAAGCTTAATTCCTTGCGGATGAGCTCGGCGATACGGTCCCTATGCATTTAGTCAGGAGGGAATATGTTGTATAATTTCCGAACGTACAGTTCGATGACGGTCATTGCACGCCACTCCACGATCGCAGGATGGGATGGAACAGCATGCGGGAGCCCTGACCTGGCGTCGATTGGAAGAGCGCTAGGCTTCAGAGTGAGGACGCCGAAGTCCACGAGTAGTCCCCCTGGGTTAAATCAGTTTATGAATTAAATTTCGGGATACACTGGAATACACACCGTTCCTGTACTCCGGGAGACCAGTCATATCTTCAACGCCATCCACGCGCCACTTCAGGTTCTTCTCCAGCACCTCAACGAGGCTGTACGTCAACCACATGGTAAGTTTATGGAAGGGAACAAGATCGTCGCCTTCCTGTGGGTGGGCGATAGAGGCTTTGAGTGATGGGCACGGCCAGACGTCACCCAGCGAGATACCGCCGAGAGACAACCTTGAAGGCCAGATTGGGTTGAGCCCATCGACAAGAGCAGACCATAGCGCAGCGATGGGGACGACACGCGTAGCACCCTCCACTTTTGATTCCTTCTCCAAGAAATCGATGATGTTTCCCGGACGGCCGTCAGAACCAAAGAACGCCGGACTTGCTTTGAGGGCCTTGCTCAGGTTGAAGAGAAGCGACGTGCGTCCCTCAATGCCTACCATGGGGTTTGACTCGCTGACCTGCATCGCTGCCGCTGTCTTCTCTACAGTCACCCCCGCGAGCCCAGTCGCTAAATACAACATAAGCATCATCCGGTACGAGTGTTTTGGAACATACCATCTACCCGGAATGGTTGCTCGGGATCGCTGGAGAACAGACCCGCTTCGAACATATGCACACTCGCAACGCCCAAGCCTTCGGAGCGCGTGAACGTCAACTCTGATCGCTCTTCTACGTATTTCCATGCATTACCCGCACCAGCGTCGAGTAATACAGACACAACGAAGAGATCGATAGTACGCCTTGCCTGCTCTTTGACATCGGGTGCGTGAGTAGGGTGCGCGGCCCAGGTTGCATGGAGAAGGCTAACACGCTCGGCGCCGGCGTCGATATGACGCCAACGTCCGTGTGGATTTATCTGCGCAGAACTTGAGTAGATTTTATGACTTCTCGGTGCAGGTGTGTTCACTTACGCTGGTGAAGTCATCGCCGTAGTCTCGCTGAATCGCTGCGTTAGCGAAGGTTACATCCCGGCAAAACTCCGTTACGCACCTTCATGAGCTGTACGCAGAATTTTGCCACATACAGTTCTTTTTCCGGATGGTAGTCGAAGTACTCTAGCTTCCCCTCCTTTGCGAGCTGATGAACGCGTCCACAACGCTCCCGGATGGAAGGCAGTGTTCTCAGGTACGTTGCAGTCTGGGACGCAGGGACAGTTCCACCTAGATTCATGGTCGTGGTGGTCGTAGAGGATAGAGGAGATTGCGGCGTCTGTGATAAGGTATGTGGGCACTTATCGTTCTTATAGTTAGGGGGGTCAGGATAAGATATCGTCATTGCAAATCAGCCTCGGATCGGAGGGTCAATGAATTCGGCTTTGACCCGGCACAGCCGCACAGTTCAGCACAAGAATGCATATTTTTTTGCAGAGATAAAACAATGTGAGGAGGTATCAAATGTGAGTGTGAGTGTGATTGTTCCGATGTATCCGATGAAGAGAAATCCGATGTGAGGTATGTAGAAGAACCAATGCACGAGAGAAAGGGAGTGTGGGGTCAATGTGGGGTAACTATAGAAGGAAGGGAGAGAAATACTGTTGAAGGAACAGTGTGCGTAGTATAAATCTATAAGAAGAATAATATGCATAGAGAAAGATATCAATCGTAAACGTCGTGAAGATATGACCGTTATGGTTCATACAGAGAACAAAACAGCGGATGTATGCATGGCACACAACCAAAAAAAACAAATCATCATGCATCAGCGATCCACACCATTCAGAAGAACAAAACGAAACAATCAAAGACATCGAACCTACGGCTAGAAATCGCCTCCAGCGACACTGACCAACAACCAACCGTACACAGCCATCAAGAAGCGCACCATCCATGCAGGGTCCGCGCCAGCACCCAAGCCTGGGCGCATCTGCATCGCCAATGCAATGTCCAGCGGTGAATTCACGATGTTACGCGCAGATGGAAGCCACGCCGTGCGAGCGGTGAATGACGCACTGCGAATTCGCTGGGTGACCGTACTGGAAGTAGAAGTAGAAGGAGAAGTAGAAGTGGAAATGGTTTCTTCTGAAGAGGGGAAGGAAACGCCGGATGTAGTCGCAGGAGGAGATACAACGATAGTCGGGGGCTCGGGGAAAGCTCCTGGCAGAGAGGTCGATGGTTTGATGGGGGGAGCTACAACATCGAAGACGCTCAGCTCTGCCTTCTTGTCATCGTGAACCTCCTGCTGTACAACCTCTTTGTGCACGTCGACATCTCTGACAGCCTCCAGATCAGGTTCTTGAATCTTTACTTCTTCTGCAACAATAACCATCTCCTCTTTCTGGACCTCAACCATCACCTGCTTCTCAGCCTCAAGCGGACCCCAGTTGACGTCCTCAAGAGCTTTTCTCTTTCCCCTTGGGCTGGCCCCAATCGGACTTCCTGAACTGGGCAGTCCAAGCGCCGGGGCGTCAGACGCGCGCAGTGACCAAGCTGGGCGCAGTTGTGTTGTCGGCGTCACTGCTGCGTTCTCTTTGTCCTCGTCCTGCGCAGAGGATACGAGAGGAAACGCTGCCGTACTATTGACAGTAGCGGTTGGCGATGGCATGCGCGATGCACCGCGGCTCTTTCCTGGTCGTAGCAGAGTAGGCACAGTGCTGATAGGATACAGCGGCGGGGGCGACGCAGGCGGCGTAGGGGTTTGCGACAACGCCGGTGTTCTGGGTCGCGCTTTGTCGGCGATGGCAATTAGCTGGCTGCGCAAGACATCGAGCGTGTCTTCCGTACTCTCCGTTTCTGTTTCCGTCGTCGTTTCCGCGACGCTAGCTTCAGGAAGAGGCAAGAGGTCGGGATCAGGGAATAGCTCGTCTTGCTGTTGCACGACGACGACAACGTCACTTTCGCGAGGTGCGTTGTCAACGCTTGGCAGCCACGCATCTACAAGCTCCGGGTCGGGGTAGAACCCTTCCGTTGATGCCTCCAAGACCGTCTGCGCTTCAGCATCATCCAGGACAGTTTTCGTGATATCAGTGAGAGGCAATTCTGCGTGGCTCGACGCGGGAGTGGGCGTAGGGGTGATCTCTTCGTCGTCGAGAGCCTGGACATCATGTTGAGTGGATATATGCGCTGCTTCGCCAGCGTCAAGCGCGGCGAATGGGACAAAGGCCTCCAACTCCAGGCTTTCCAGATCAAGGTCGGGGACCCTCTCGTCCTCGTCGTCCTCGTCGAGGACCGTAGCTTTCAAAAGACCTGCGGGACTGCGCTCAACAACGGGCTCGTCGTCTTCGATAGGTTGTTGGACATCGCTGACTTGATGGTCTGATGGCTTCGTCTCTTCTTCTTCTCTTTCAACCACGATGAGATGCTCTTCAAGTTCGACGAGATGCTCGTTAGAGGACAAGTCGGCGGAATCAGCATCAACAGAATGAGAGGCAATGTGGCCGGTCCAAGGATCATTCCAATTCCAAGATTCTGCTGAGCCAGCAGCGGGGGCCGATGTCGCAACGAAGTCAACGAGCTGAGGCTCAGAGGGGGACGTATACGTCGACGGTTGGAATCCAGCGTTAACTTGAGGGGACGATGAACGCGTAGAAATAGAGCAATTCGAACGTTCAAGGTCAGCGGTTTCTTCAGCATCGTGAGTGAGTTCGTCGTAGTGAACTATGTCGTTTTCAGTAGCATATTTGCGTTTTTTCTCATCAGAAACAGGGATCTGCGATGAATAGGATTGTCTTGCCCAATGCTCTTCGTCTTCATCGCCGAAACCAACATCGACCAGCACACCCTCTCTATCGTCAGCAGCGTCGAGCTCGACGAGAGGTGCCTCCTTACTGCGTCCAATATCCTTGACGGGGACAATCGGCACAGAGACCAGCTCAGATACCTGGGAAACGTCATCGTCGATATCCACTAGCTTCTCCTTCTCCTTGAGAAGGACATGGGCCTTTGGGGCAGGAATGGGAGTTTGTGCTGGCCCAATTCCAGTGCCTACCCCGGCGCCAAACCATTTCCAGCCGTCATCGTCAAAGTTTGAAGTCGTCGAGACTGCCCGGGCATTTTTGTCGTACGATTGCGAGAAATCCACCAGTGGCACATGACGCCCAACTTGACGCGCGTCGAGGCGCAACGCAGCGACTGGCGCAGCAGCGGAGATGATGGCAGGGGCGACTTTGTAGCCAGAGTGCGCATACGGACCAGTTGAAGCGTATGGAGTGTACGCTTTTGATGACGGAGGTGCACCCGACCTTGTCAAAGAAAGCATGCCAATATCAGACGCCGCAGGCGATACATACGGGTCATCATCCGATGTTTCGCCAGAGCCAGAAGACGAAGGCGAGAAATCAATCAGAAGCTGCTCGTTACCTTTCGTCCGCTTGCCCAACACACCTAACTCTACATCACCGCCATCCACTTCGACCGCGTTGCGCAAAGATGAACCCGCCCCGTTTGATAATCGTCGCACTGGTACGCCTCCCAAGCTGCGACTGCGCTTATGTTTTGTAGGCGGAGTTGTGGAAAGGAGCGCGCGCGGTGACGGCGAGCGTGAATAAGAGGCGTGTGGTATATATATCGCCTTACGTCCGTGAAGGGGCGACGGTGTACGCGGAGAACCCGGGAAACTTCCACCTGAGGCCGCAGTAGACGAAGCGGTAAGCGCTGGGGTGGCAGGCGGCGAGCCCACGTCAATAAGCGGCGGGTGTGGGTGTAGGGCGGGTGTTGCAGCCCGCGTCGGTGTAGGCGAGAATATAGGAGCACTGGAAGGCGGTGGGGGAAGACCCGTCGTAGGCAACAACTCAATGGCGAGACTTTTTGAATTCTTTGCCTTCACTGGCACTACACTCGTCTCGATGGTACTCTCGCTGAGACTCGGTATCCGCACCCATGGGACGCGGACCTGCGGAAAAGGCGGGAGAGGTAAAGACTGAGACCATTGTCGCCAGCTGGACGCTGTGCTTCGAGCGCCTCCGAGTAGGGATACGCTTTTAGATGTGGGGCCAGAGACCGGCTTTGGCAGCGCAGAAGACTGTCGAGCTTTGAAGAAGCGCACGAGACGGAGACCGACATAGATGAGGAGAAGGGAAGCCAATGTGTACGCAAGGATAGGAAGGATACCAAACGGAGCGTCGCTGAGTTGCATTGGGTTAGAAAAGGAGAACATCGCAAAGGCGGAGGGGACACATACATTGCAACCATAGCCGTACCAACTTATGCAGATACCGAGTGACACCCGGAGATAGGAGAACTAGAAAAAGTCGGATGTGAGTGAAAAGGGGGCTCAAGGAAGAGAAAGGGGAGAGAAATACGGAATAGAGGCCAGGGGAGGAGGCCAGCAGGCAGTGGAACGGTGCCAACGTTGCAGCAACACGCGCGGAACACGAGGTGTATTTTTAGGTTTCATCTCGTCATCAAGTTCAGATGCCGAACTGCAGGGAAAACATTGGTCGCCGACATCAACAGTCTCTTGTCTACGACGGTCAAGTCGGTCTCACCAATTCGAACCAACTCCCAACCTTCACATATGGGCTCATGTTTTCACACACCGTATAGAGGAACTGCTCTGCGCATCACTACATGAAAACTACGCAGAAGGGTACGTTCGGAGACAGATTCCAAGCGAAGTCTATCGTAATCGCTCCCCAAATTCGGGATGATTATCAACTTTCAAACTGTGAGAGGACCCCATCCACTTGAACGACTTCAAACCTCGTACTTCTCATAATGGTCCTCTTAACTTCTCGCGGTAAAGAGTCTCTGGACGCTCTAGTGGTGCGAATCATATTGCCTACGCTCTCATTTCACCCGTTCATCTCCCAATGTTGGGATTTAGGAAAAGGCGGCCAATGAAGGGAAGGTATCGGCATTTGTTTTTGGAGCTACATCGAGCGACGAGGAGATATATTTCAAGGGCGGAGGATACCATGTCGTCGACAATCCTGCTAGCGGTGAAGTGAATGCAGAGAGCGTGTTCTGTCTCTGCAGTCAGGCAAAGTTGATCACACATGTAATCTCGGCTCGCTTCGTATCGTTATTCAAACGCTTCAAAATGACAATCTAGATAATGGCTTTGAAACTCCTCGAACAAGGTCAACTCGCTCTTGAAACTCCCGTCGCCGATTATCTACCTGAACTCGCATATCCGATAATCGTTGACGATGAGCTCGCCGAACCGGTATCCTACAGGCCAGCAGTGAATGTGATGAAAATCAAACATCTACTCAACTCTACGAGTGGAATGTTCTACCCAATGAAAGGCTCGGCTCCGGATAAACAACTCGACGCATACGCGGCACCTCACAGCAAAGTTAATCCTGTTTCCGAGTTTATCTCGCTGATCAAGGTGCGTACGTGCGAGTAATCACATCAATCGCAAATTTACTTATGCACATGGCTTCGATGTAGGGCGAATTTCCCGGAGTCCCATTGAAATTCGAACCGGGCAGTGACTGTTGAGTCTATGCGAATACTATCCCAAACATCCCATTAACCCCTTTGATATCAGTCACATATGGCTTTGGCTCCGATATCCTTGGCTTTATACTCGAAAAAGTATCTGGTCAGAGTTTGGAATCGCTTTTGTACGTTCACGGTATTTCTGATTAATTTAGAAAGGCTCATACAATGCTTTATAGCAAAAGTAATATATTCGATCCATTGGGAATGAAAACATCGTTTTATCTCACTCCAAATCTCAAGCAACGCTTAGTGAATCTCACTCTACGGCGCGAAGGAAGGCTGATTCCATGGACTGGAGAGCCGAAACTTGGAGAGCAAGATCCAGACAAAGGTTCGTTTTCCCCTTGGACCCTCCCTATAACTCTCATCCCTTTCTCTAGTAACGCGTCTTCTAGGAGGCTCGGGCTTATATTCGTCTATGCGTGACTACCTCACACTTCTACGGCACCTGCTTCAGATATACTGTATGTACCCATCCTGCCGCTGCTGATCAATTGCACTTCAAAAATTTTTACAAGCGGACAAGGCTGTCGCTCCCATCTGCAGCAGGGAGATCGTACAAGACCTGTTCAAGCCATCGTTGAATATTAGAGGGGCCGAGTCACTGGCGAGGATGATGGAGCAAATGAACCCGTTTATTCCCTCGACTGGCTACCAATGGAGCAACGCAACAGCGCTTTGTACTACGGATTGGCCAGGCAAACGGAGAGCTGGTACGACATTTTGTAAGTCACAGAACGCCTAGCCGCAGGCTTCAATACTGAGTCCAGAGTAATTGGTAGGGCTGGGCTGGATGGGCACGCATCATTTCATGGATCCAACGACTGGCGTGGCTGCAGTCTTCGGGACACAAATTCTCCCTACTCTCGAACATGAAGAATTGAGCTTGGTAGCGGAATTCGAGAAAGTGTTATATTCCGCGCTTTCCTCAGATTGAGTAAGGTCAGAAACTCCTGAAATCCTGATGAACGTCGAATGACATAACGTACTTTTATCAGATAGTGTCGAGAACATATGCATGTATATCTTGCCTTGCGCCCAAGCTCAATGCGCTTCGTGTTGTTTTTCTTGCTCGGCTTCTGGTCTATCCTCTGGTGAGAATTTATAATCCTAAAATAGTTCAACTCATCGTCAGTGTGAAATGGTGGGGCTGTTATATATCTGCGGCTCTATCAGAGCTAAAAACACCCGTTGGTCGTATTTTCGCCTGCTTTTCTGATTAAAGTCAACGCAGATCGACATGCCGTCGCACAATACGAGGCGGTGCAATATATTTCTGAAATTGTGTCGCGAAAAAGATCCAATAGCTCGAGGCATTGCCTAAACAAGAGGTCATCTTATTAAAAAAACGCTGCTACTTATTCCGGAAGATTGCGGTGTGCCCTGTTTGCACGTTTTTGCCAGTCCACAGCACTGTCCAGGCGAATGATGCTACTTGGTTGGTATAAAGCGATGATTGGTTCTAGCATGTCGTTGCCTCGCCGATCCCTATCCGCTGGAGCTCTCTCTGTCTCCTCTGGCCTTCCTACGTCTCCCCCATGAAATTCTTCCACGTACCGTCCACTTGTCTGCTCTGGATGTTCTCTGTGGCAGCGGTACATGCATTGCGGTTACCGTTCGAACGTCGCGCTTCTCGTGGGGCGTCAATGAGCTCCCCGTTTACATCGACGAGGTACTCTTTTGGTCAAGCCGATTTGGACGAGCAGACCCTTGGAAATGTTGGCGATTTTCGTGTAAGAATCCTCTGCCTTCCTCTTTTGATCCCATTATGAGACTGAGTCCAGTACGTGACGAACATCACGATCAATGGAATTGGTGAGCGAATATTCGTTGTGATACTCGTTGATTGACTGACTTGGCTTGGCTAGAGGTCCAAGTTGCTCTCGATACTGGAAGCACAGACTTATGGTTAGTTTAATGACGCATAAACGGTCAAAACGACAGTATTCAACTATATTCTCAGGGTGATTCCTCCTGGAGGCATTGGGGCATTCAACGATACTGGAATACCTTTGGACCTGCTCTACGGAGATGGGTCCTACGGTACCTCGGGAACCATCGGAGTGTCCCCCTTCACGTTCGGTCCCTACACAGTGGATCGACAAGCGTTCATGAGCGCCACTACCTCGACAATCAGCGGACTCCAAGAAAACGGGATCTTTGGTCTTATGGGCCTCAGTTTCGATTTCTCATCAGCCTCCCCGATAAACCAAAAAATCAAGAGCATATATGGTCCAAATGCCACTTGGGGTCGCTCTGTGTTGCGAAATATATTCGCTCAAGACCCAACGAAGCCTAATTTCATCGGTCTCAACCTAGCTCGGACAGGTGACCTTGAGGATACGACTGGGGGATCATTTTCTATCGGAGACTACGACGACCGTTTTACTGGTGTGGCCAACGAAACTAAGCTCCCGCAGTTTCCCAATGGAGGAGATCGGTGGACCACACTTCTCGGAGGAATTCAAGTAGATGAGACGACTATCCCATTGCAGTCAACGATTGTTGGTGTCCCAAACGGCCAAGCTCAAGTTCTTCTCGATACTGGTGACCCGAGCTCCATATTCCCAGTCGCTGTATTCGATGCCATCTATTCTAAAGTTCCTGGGTCGGCTTTGTATGATAACCTTTCACAGCAGACACATGTGTGGATCATTCCTTGTAACACGACAACGAATGTCGAATTTAACTTTGCGTGAGTGCCTCATTATAGATCTTCTATTATACCCTGCGTTTGACATAGATGAACATTACAGGTCTCAAAATTACTCTATACATCCTCTAGATCTCAGTACTATCAGCCAGCCACTTTCTCTCAATGGAAAAGAGTACGTCGCATGTGTATCTTCGTTTGTAGGAGCCGACAACTGGAGTGACGGGGCTTTCGACATATCACTGGGAGATACCTTTCTTCGCAACGTTTATTCGGTGTATGTTCTTGTATATACGTCCGATCTTTCGAAGGAACTAATTTATACATGTCCTAGCTTCGACTTTGGTGACAATCTCCCCGACGGCTCTGAGGGCGAGCCATACGTACAACTGCTGCCTAAAACAGACCACGCGAAAGCAGTCGAACAGGTAGCTAGCATTCGTGGTCAAACGATGGCTTCGCTACCTCCAGAGATGAATCCAGCCGACTTTGTCGCTGCCCTACTGGGGTCATTGAATACTGTGCCCGGAGTTCCCACTACATTATCCTCGCCAGCGGAACCAAGCCCTTCTGCGAGCGCATGGAAGAACTTTGTCACCGTCGATGATGGTGGACGTTCGACTGATAGTTCGGTCGTCAAACGATACGGAATCCTCATCGTATGTCTGCTTGGCGGAAATCTACTTTTGACAGGTACCCTGATCGTCATCTCCGTGATAAACTGCATGCGGCGAAGGACGCCACAGAGGCCTACCAGAGCGACTACCACAAGCTATGTTCCAGTAAAAAATGGTTTCGATCATCGAGATGATGAGTTTACAGGTGGCTATCATGATCAACGACCATACTCACAGTAATTCCTACCAGTGGTTCTTGCTTAAATGTTTGTTATATGGTCTCTTGATGTTCTCAAATGACATGGACTTAGTTTGCGCCACGGTTCAGTCTCTGATGCTAGGTCTGTCGGAGCCGCTGATTATCCTGGATTGGCCTAGAATCAAGTTGGTGTTGAATACCCTGAATGATGTCGTTGGCTTACCTGTGTGTATCGGGGCGCGCATTTACGCTACCCTTCCTTTCCCTCCGGACGATGCCCGCTGGCGCTTTCCAAACCGCGCAATGAACATCATTTATTCCCCATTCATGATTTCTGTCCAATTTGCAGTAATTTAGTGTAACGTTTCTTAGAGTTGAACTGGTTAGATAGACAAGGCGTAGAATGGCTTCAACTTACCAAAATGAATGTCAGACCCTGTGGGATATTTCAAACCTCGGAAACACAAGTGAAGCTGCTTTCCAATGGGTAATTTTACAGGGAGTGAGAGCAGCATACGACCAGCCCAGCGACACCGACTGCATGTAGGTTCAAGTGTGAATGAGGAACGGAGCTAGGAGAACGCCTTTCTAGAAGCTGAAGCGGTGAGCGACAGTGACAAGAGGAATGGGCATGGTGACACACGTGTGAAGTCTTTGAACAGCTCACAGGAGGAAAAGCGCTCAAGCAATAAAGGGAACAGACTAGAAACTTAAAGCATGAGCCCCAATGACAAGTAGGCATCCGAATAAGCCATTAAACTCTCACCTTTTGGAAGCTAGGAAGGCGTGAATGTAGCATGGTAATCGGTTCAACGTTCTGCGAGCGAGCCCGTCCGTAAACAAAGTGTGGTGACTCCCCGTGATGCACACGCCTCTGAAAATATACAACTGTAACACGGAGGAATTGAGGTGAGGGCGCGAAAGGGAATCCCAACGAGGGCACTGAACCGAATGCCAAAGTCAGGGTCAAAGAGTGGATTGGATTGTGGATGAGACATCGGAAAATAATACAGTAAACAACACAGAGAACATTGTCAAGATGAGGACGACGATAAACAGGTGGTAGGAGGTAGGAGATATATAGAGATAATCCGTAATCCAAATGAGGCGAAGGCGATACACTGTTTAGGTAGCCAAGGCAAGAAAAAGCGAGGAAAAAATAGCGAGAAGGACAAGAGTGGGTATGCGGATACGGATATCATGCATGCAGCAGCAAAGGTATAGAAGAGAATAAAGGTAGCTATAGACAGGTGTTTGTCGTGAAAGGGTGTGTCGTTGACATAGTACCGTGGCAGCAAAATGGGCGCTTATGCCTGCGCTGCGGTTTCCGAGGGGATGATAGTCTTCTCAATTGGAACGTGCTTCGTCGACGTCGTGATGTTATCGGCGGTAAGTTCAGGGTCGGCGTCGGGTACACTCTCTCCATCCGCGTCCTCCCCTTCACCTGAAGAGGAGGCAATATCTGACGCATCATCAGCAGTGGATGATGGGGGTTCTCTTCCTGTTTCCGACCGGTGAACGTCGTCCTCGCCGACTGCGGGGGGCGTGGATCCAGCTACGAAGTCGTCGGGAGCATCTTCAGGAAGGGGGACGTTCTCCGGTGCCACGGGGGTTTCCGATACCGACGCAGATGCGAGTATCGCCTCTTCTGAACCTCCAGAGACCATTCCCTCGTCTTTCCCATCGAGATGCACCTCATCCACGCCCTTTGTCACCTCCTTCACTTCCTTGGTGTCGGGCTGGGCAGAGGTCGACGCGACACCGTCAGAGGCCGTGGCACTCTCTCCGCGCGCCTTCTTTGCATTTGCTTGCTTCTCATCATCGGCAATCACTTCCCGCTCAGTCTCGCTCAATCGACGCTTTCGTTTCGTGTTTGGGGCGTTCGAGGTCGCTGGGAGTAGAAAAAGGATTGGGTCAGAGAAAATTCAAAATTCTAGTAGGCATAAGGTTTCATAAAAGCAGTAAAGACTTACGATCCTCCTCCCAAGGCCTATCTGCCCGGGGAATTACGCCGTAGGAGATACGTCGGATGAGATTGAACATGGATGTGGGGAAGAAGCAGAAAAGCAAGCAATGGACGCGACGGTGATCCGACCCTGCTGGTCTGTTTGTTGATATTTAGGGATTTCCTTTTCTGGTCTCATTCTGGCGCAATTTTGGCGAAGCCATTTTCTCTCACAAGTAATTTCGATTTGCATTGCTATAGTTTGGTTGTACCTCCAATTATTCTGGAATACCTTCCCCATGTTAGTCCGTACAAATCGCTTTGGGATACAATTTAAATACGATGAAAACTACCCATGACCTTCCAGAATTCGTACTTATAAGGGTTTTTTTTTTTGCCAGGGATGGCAGAGGGACTGGCTGTTTTACAGTCGAAACTAATCTAAGCCATGTGCATGAAGGAGCACTATAGATTCGATAAGACTTTAGCAGCGGTCGTTGTAACAGCTTGGAAATTCCCGAGACTTCGGTTCGGTGTTTGTCCTCAGTAAAAGTAGGATATATAGAGCAGCAGGACAATGTAGATAGCATGGACATGAGTGTTTGAGAATATCTTCTTTTGTCCTATTCATTTTTGCTTTTTGTCTGATTCAATTTAAATTTAAGACTAACGATGGTTGTGAAATTGAAAATCAACATCGAAATGACGCTTTGCACAGAGTCGCTCGTAGATCAGAAATCCGTCCCCTTACTGATTTTATAATTGCACAAACTATATCAACATAGATGTAATTGACTAGCAACATCCGTTGCAGCAGCTGTAGAGAAACCAACATCAACGACGCCCTCTGTCAAGTCGAAAGAAAATAAGCGCTCACCAAACGTCATCACCACATTTGATGGAGCAGCACCTCTTCTCAAAGAAGACAGCGGCGTCGTGGGGAGACATATCGCGCTGAATGATCTCTTCTCCAGTGGTTGTGCGCACAACAACTAAGTAAGTAACAGATATAACATCGGTCAGAAAAATCTTCCGATGACAGACAGAATCTTGTGCGCCTACGTTCTGCATCCCGGACATGATTATCAAGAGCACGAGCAACAGGCTTGCCCGCGAAGTGCTACATTGAGAATGAATAGTTAGCAGGGCCAACGACGAAGGTGATCACATATATTGACTCTGGCTTTGAGAGCAGCATAGTCTACCACTGCTTCCGGAGAGGCAGCAGCCAAGGTGACCACGAAGGATAAAATGATGCAAGTGAGCAGCTTCATGTTACAGAGATTGCGAGGGGTTAATACTCGTCTGCAGAATGGCAGTCTCGCAGGATTGTTGATCTTTTTATGCCAATTGTTAGCCTTGAGATGGCCTATAGGATGCCATGGATATGAAGATACTTAAATTAGTGCTTATCGACGGCTAACAAAACACCTCTGCATACCCATTGCTAGAAAGACTCCCCCATCAAGCAACTCTACGTCTCCCAATTCTTTCTTCTTTTCTTATCGACGTCCGTTTGGAGGTATAGTATACCAACAGATCGTAATCATGAGAGCGCGCCTGGGTTTGTAGCAATGCGAAAGGAAGGGAACACATGGAAAGAGCATATTTACAGACCAGGCGAATGACACCGCCTTGGATTTAGATTCGCCAAGTAGCTGCGGAACAACCAACACAAGAATGAATGATATAGAATAAAGAGATGGAACAATCAAGAGAGAAACAGGGCAAAAATACACATTAATATACCAAAAAGAATTTCACGATACGAGGACAAGAAGGGAGATTATATTCGAACAATATCAGGGACGCAAAAAATGGGTAGAAAATGTCCTTTTTCAAGGTTCCAGGTCGCCGACTCTGGTGAGCGCGACCCTCCTCTTTTTCTTCGGCGGTTCCTGTGTTACTGGCACAGCGTCGCCTGTATCTCGAGAGCTCTCTGTCTCCTTAGCCTTCGAGCTCGAAGCAGCGTGTGTCCCCGCAAAGTACGACACACCATCTGATCCATCCACGCTCGCCGCAGGCGTCAATGGAGGTTCGGGCCGTTTCTTTGGGTTCACTTGAGGGGTGCTCGTAATGCCGACGAAAGGCAGAGAGATGCTTGCCAAGGAAGGTGTGGCAGAAGGTGTTGCATGCGCGGATGCAGCCGTATGCGAAGAGGATGAATATGAGAGCGGAACATAGTTATTATGAGCAATGGATTGCAACTGCATGGTATGCTGCTGCGTGTGGTATGCAGGGAGGATATCATCGAACACTATGAGTGTGCAGTAACCGTCCCGAGAAGATAGGATCAGGGATTGACCATCGGGTGACCTACAAAGCGACACAAGGTTTGAATAGCATATTCAAATTCGAACAACCAAAAATACTCACCAAGTCATATCCGTGAATTCATCATAGTGCAATTTCGTCAGCAGGCACAACGGGGTGGCTTGTTGGGTATCGTAAATCGCCACGGTGTCCATGGTCACTACAGCGAACAACATTCTGTAGGGCAACGCGAAGATAGACCCCGATTGCAGCGCTGCTTGGTTTTGGATATGGCTGAGGCCCTGTGACATTGATGCAGAGTGTCCGTGCGCATGTACCGTATGTGCCGGGGTGGAAGGTTTAGATGCCATAGGCGTTGGTGGCCTCAAGTCCATAGGGGACATTGTCGGCTCGGAAGAAGCTCCGCTGCTGGCTCCTGCAGTCGAAACCGCAGGCCGGGGTGTCGGTGTAGCAATCGTCGTCGGAAGGAGAGCAGGGGTGCGTTGCGGTGTAACTAACGAGCTGGAGGTAGAAGAGCTCGTCGACGTCAAAGTTGTTTGCATTTCTGCCCCATACAAAGGGCCCACGACATCGACATCCATAGTACCATCCATGCCAAGTTCCAAGACGGCCGAAGGCGGCTTGTGACCTTTTCCAGCCCCAGATCCGGATTTATGTTCGGCGGCTCCATTCCCGGGAAGAGTAACTCCCGGACGAAGCTCATATAGTATCGGCGAGAAACGCACGGCGACACTCGCCTTCTTATGTCCTGGAAGTTGGGCAATAGGCGGTCTCGCGAAGTTGGCGCGAGAGTAGATATAGACAGAGGAACTAGAACCTGACGTCGCAACCGGTGCCTCCGACGGGTGTCCTTTCCTCCCTCGCACAGGCGTGGTATTGTCGTCGCCAGTCTTCGAATAGGATGAGGATCCGGATCCGGACGGGGTTACCGATGGATCCTCAAATTGTCCTGCTGGCGTGAGCAGAAGGCCACCATCAGGGCTAAACGTGAGTCGCCTGAAAAAATTCGTGTAGCTTTCATCTCCATAGAGCTTTACGTTTGTCCAAAGCGCTGTCGACGCAGCTTGTGATGGGGATGGAAGTGAGCGAATTGCAGGTAGTGGTGGCATTGGTGATGGGGAGCGGCCATAGCGGCTGTTGCTTCCTGTAGCGGAGGTAGAAGAATTGACGGGATTGGTGAAGGGGGACGGTGAGCCAGGTGCGTTGGAGCTGAACGATGAGCGGCGGGATGAGCCCTCGATAGGTGGTGGGGGAAACATGAATGCAGGGGTACTGCTCACGGACATAGCAGGTGTCAAGGGAGCACCTGACACCGTACTCTGCGAATCTTCTGTGAGGTCAAGAGCAAATGCAGATGAGGATTCGGCATCGCTCGTTGTCGATGCGCGGCGTGAGAAACGCGGTCGTCCACCTCCATGTGCGCTAGGAGTGCGCGTTTGAGAATGGGAATGACTATGAGAGTGGCGGTGAGGCATGCGGGTGTTCTTGCCTACGGCGTGGGCTTCGAAGGCACCACCAGGTTTGGAGGAAATTCGGTAAATGTGCATGGAACGGTCACTGCTCTGAGTAGCGATATATTCGTTCAAGGGGTCCCATGCAACACCTTGCACGTAATGCGAGTGCTCGGCGATTTCATAAACACACTTCCCTAAACCATATTTCAATTTCGAAGACGTAGAGACAAAAAGCACAATATTCACCATCAGCAGATGCAAACACTCGAGCGGTATTGTCTGTGCTTCCCGCAATGACATATTCCCCAGAAGGACTCCATGCTAGATCGTATACTTGCATAGTTGTGCACCTAGGGCCCTAATATCAGACGGGGTTGGTGCGGCAATATACTATAAGGCTCACCGAAATGTTGTTCGCGGTTTCCAGTACTCTTTTTCGTGCTGCAAGTCCTCCGGGCTCAGATCGCTTCCATAGGTAGCAGCTTGAGGAGTCGATGAGGGTGCCCAGATAATGATCATGCCATCTAAGCATCTGTGTCAGCACGCGACGTATACTTGAATGAAGCCACACGAGACGCACCATCCCCTGCAGAGGCTATAAGTTCACCTGTAAGACGCGTAGAAAATCAGTCTGAAAGTTCTGCTGCGCAGAAATATGGCTCTAACACACCATTCGGGGAGAACCGCACAACGTTGACCGCCGCTGAATGTCGGCTCAGTGTCGCGAGATATTCCACTCTCGGTGGACGAGGTGCATTGGCAGCATTTTCTGGATCCGATTCTGCGAATATGGAAGGTGGTCTCAGATGGGGGTGCACCATCCAAACCTAGTGGCAACGCGGTGGGTAATCAAGAATGTCAATGCTGAGACCAATGGGACGCGCCGACTTACCCTGACATGGTTGTCCTCGCCGCCTGTGGCCAGTCTGTACGACTGTGCCGCATAATTCTTTTCGTGTCCCACTTGAGGACGCGCTTTTTTGAAAGAAAGCGGTTGAAAGTCGCATGTCGAGATTGGCTTACTGTCGTGCCACCTAATTTCGAGGGTTCGGAAGCGCATTACGAGTCGAATGAGTATCACAAAGACTAAAGCGTAGATGTGGAGCTCTGAAGGTTGAAATCGAAAACCTTGGTCTCGGGATGGGCGAGATGGAGCTGCGATGTCGGTTGTAGAAGAAGGAGGAAAAGCGGATACTGGTGGGCTGGTCACGCACCAGGGTCAATTCTAATTTATCAGTGTCACCGTTGATGACAACGTTCGCAGGCTCCTAATATGGTCACTCAGAAGGAAGAACAAGGCATACTTAGATGAAACTCATTGTCTGTGTTTCCTTAGGGAGAAATACGCGAAAAATACGCAGTGATCCTGAATACACGCTGTGAAATTTCTGATAATTTTGAGTAAATGCTATTCGGTGCTTTCCATTTCAGTAAATCCTGTTCTCGCGATGCACCAAGCCTTCCATATTTCGGACTCCTATGGCCTGTTCATGGCGTTTCCCGGGCACATTATTGAATCCATCTGGGAAGGTTCATGACTACTGTACAAGAAAGCTAACGTGAAATACTCGAGGGGAAGGCATGGAATTTCAGAACTTCCAGCCCCCCGCCAAACCCATGACATTCTCTGGGTCGATCCTGGCCTTTAACGCACGCAAAGCAGGTAGGTTGTCCCCATAAATATCCTCCAAAGGTGTCTCACTAATCGCGTAATTGGGATAGTCCGGAGCATTCACAAGGTCCGTCTGTCCCTGAGCGATGGCCGCCTGGCGTATGTGGGCTGCACTGGACACGCCGGCGTTGTGAAAAGCAGCATCGGCTTCCGAGGAATTCCAAACGTAGTTAAGGTTGAAGGGTTGGAAAGGTATGTTTCTTATTGGAGGATAGGCTGTTTTGTTTGGGTTGTGAGAATATAAGGACGGGAGGAATATCTCCACGGCTGTGGATACGAGGATGCCGCTCTGATTGAGTAGCTGTTGTCCCCAGAACTATAAGATACATGATCAGCATTGACTGGAAAGTTAAGAAGTATCAAAACATACCTTAGTTTCGTTCACAAGGATATTAGCTATTCCAGAATTGAAAGTGATCATAGGGACGCTTTGATATGCAACTCTGGACACAATTATTCATCGCTTAAAAATTCCAGTGAGAAAACGTACCGAGTGCCTTCCAGACTATTTGAGTGGGAAGATTGTACCAAGCTCAGGAAATTTCGAGTGCTAATATCCGTATTAGACTGAGGGATAGCCAGAAACGCATCGAAAATTCCAGGGGACGGTGTCGGAGCATCATAGAATAGCAGCAGACTGAGAATCATCTATGACTAGAGTAAATTTCCACTGATGTTATTGGATACATCTGACTCACTTCCTGAGTAGAATTTACGAGGACAGAGTTGTATGTTGCAATTAGAGCTGCCTTCGGGTCGGTTACGTCCATTTGGTAGGCAATAATTGCGTCGTTTATAGCGTCTATTTCCGATTCAAGGTAGTCGATGACACCGCCCTAGGAAAACAGTATATTAGTGTCTATGTAAAGATTGACACAACGTAATATATTCACCCAAACTTGCGTCTGAGGATATGTCTTCAGCTTGAACTTCGTGACAATACCCTAAAATAGGACGACAGAAGAAAGGAATCAGAACAATTCAAAATGCGACGCATTGTGGATACTCACGAAATTGTTGTACCCGCCTTTCAGACCAAAGAACAATTCAGAATCTGAAGCCTCGGTGACGGTAGTGATACGTCCATTGGGCAAGACCAACTGAAAAGCGAGGACACTGTCGAGCGTGAGCCCATATTGATTTGACTTCCAAGAGTAGCCTGGAAACAAAATCTGCGTTGAGTTACATGTTTAACAGGAGCAATAAATGTCGAACCTCCTCCAAGTGTAAAGCCAGCTACTCCTATCCCAGTAACGCGTCCCCCAACGACATTGACACCAAATGGCGCTAGCGCTGAATATACGTCATCCCAAATCATCCCGGCGCCTATCTCTGCAGTCTGCGAAGTGACATCATACTTGACCTCAGAGAAGCGGCTCATGGATATTTGTACCCCGAGCGTCGAAGAGAACCCGACGTTCGTTGCGTGGCCTCCTCCTTTCACCTGTGAATGGTTTGAGATTTGAATAGCTTGCGGGAAATGTTGGACTTACAGCGAATAGCGTTCTAGTTTGAGACAGTATTACGAGCTCGAAAAGTAGCCTCAGTTCAGAGTCTGAAACAGCGCACAAATAGTATCCAGATAACTTACTATTTTGCTGACATCCCCCGCAGTTCCCGGTTCCACCACGCACTGAGATTGTTGGGTGCTTGAAACGGCATAGTGTGAAATTCCTGCTGCGTATTCAGGGTCCCCTGAAGTGAATAATGGGTATGAGAACATCGGTATTGCGTAGCGGCTAAAGCGCTCACCTGGAAAGAACACCTGGCTCGCGGAGGATACCGACCGCGCAATGGTCGCGCATACACCATCTGCAGGTGTTTCCTTTGTTCCACCGGCGAGGCATGGAAGATAGAATGAGACAAACAGCGACCATGACAAGAAGAAAATCATCGGCGCAGTCGCGGTAAGAGACACCCTAGGTGCGGTGCGTTTTGGATTGATCGGAGGCTGCTCTCAATCTGGGTTTAAAGAAGCTCGATTTATGTCTGAGGCGACCAGTTATAGATACGCGGTCATCAGACGAAATCTGAACACTCCACACCTATCAGGGGATGAGGAAGGGTGGCGTTAGCCCTGCCCGCTTTCAACGCACTGGCCTCCTTGTATGTGTACCGAAAAGTACCATGGCATGGATGAATAAGGCTGACTTTATTAGGTACATGGGATTTTGAATCCCTGTGGTCTATAATCGATATTATAATAAGTTACAGAGTATCCGGCAGAATTTCAGAAAGAATTCAGCGTGGACGCGACTCGAGAAGTCATCTATGCCGTAGCTCTCTCGACAGTCTCCAACACAGCACAAATGCAAAAGAGGCCGCTATTCCACCAATCCTAAAACCGTAACAAATGATTAACGTTCAACTAATTTCTTGTAAGATCGAAATAATAGTCTCACCGAAATATGTAAACAACCGAGTTCGAGTGCTCACTCTCTTCAGCCTCAATCTCCGATCGATTGGTCAATGAGAATGCTTCTAACAATGCGCCACTTCTTGATACGATAGCAGAGGAAATGTTCGCAGCTGCAGCCAAAGCTGGCGCTATAGTTCCATTTATAATTGGCCCTGGGGCTACGGGCCCACGGTGCGCAGGAAGCGCTGGTTTTTGCGGGTCGAAGATAGCAAACAGAATCGCGGAGAAGCCAGTGACGAGGAATTGAGGGATGACTATGAAGATGTTATGTATGCCCTGAGGATTGATCAAAGAAAATGAATAACTCATATTATGGTTACAGATCTATCAGGGAGACGTACCAGAATGATACCCGCCTTCGCACTTAACGTGTTCGCTTGCCCAACGCTTCCATTTCCAAAGCCATGGCCGTCGGCACCAGGGACAAGTTCGTACCCATCCTCGTCACTTGCTTCGCTGCGAATATCAATCCGGCTAAGCTGGGCACCCGAGTTACTTAACACACGCGCTCTGTCTTCGCGGAGCGTCTCAGCATCTCCCTCTTCGTCGCTGGTGTGCTCAACAAGAAAATGAGCGCTTTCCTGTTGTTCTTCACTTGTTCGTTGCCGTGTGCGTGCATCCGTTAGGTGGATGGATCCCGTATCGTCCGCAGCAAGTGCAGCAGGTTCGGTGAGGATGGCTTCAGCTAGCTGTACGTTGGTCAGTATAAATTCAGCGAGAAGAGAGTATTGCGAACTAAGGAGAAGGGAGCCCATTGAGTGACCGCCCAGGAGAAACCAGTGACAGAGATGATGAGAGTCGAACCCCAAACGCTATGGGTAAAACTAGGAGCCATTTCAGAATGTTTCAAAACAGAAAATAAGTGGGAGCACTTACAAAGTTGCGAACATGCATCCCGCGAAAACAAGATGGCTTACAGCCCAGAGAGTCGAAAGATGTATCTGAAGTACCTGCGGCACACGACATATTCTTTCCCATAACGTTTCCGTATATTTTGGGGTACTGGATCTCCCAGAACCAGCTGCTTCGGGAACGAAGGCAGGTAAGGCGAGGTTCACGAACAGAGAAATCAGAGCTGAATAGAATAGCGCTCTGGACCCTAATCTCGTGGCTTCTGCGTCAATTGACGCCCTTTCAGCGTCACTGGTCGGCTCTGGAGCCGTGCGTTTATAAAGGTCTCCGACATAAAGCGTGCTATAGAAGAGGACAGGAAACCATGCTATCCATGCGCTGTAGAGATTCAGAATGGGAAATATTTTACGAAGATTAGCTCACCCACAAGAATTGTATAATGCACTGGCGAAGCGAGTTGGGTAAGCGGTAGTGCAGGGAAGTATGACTGAGCTCACAATTTGTCTAATGACTCGTGGAAGAGTTCTCATGTTGGTCCATATGTCCTTCATTTCTTGCAGGAATGATTTACCATGAGACTTTCTATGGTTCGCTAATTAGACATACAGCGCAAATGTAGATGAGATAAAGACTTGCCCAGTTGGGGAATGTTTCTTCAAAAGAACCTTTTCTGTCACCAGAGCTGACATCGTAGAATGCCCGGATAATAGAAGAAGGGAGACTACAACGGAAAGAACTTGTAGTTGGGTGTGTCCGAGGAAAGGGAGGAGGAGGGGAAGGTTGATATTTCCGCTATACATAGCCAACCTCAGCACAAATTTCTGAGCAGTGAAAAGGTACGCACATAAAAAATCCAACGACACTACCGACCGCTAACATGCGAGCAGCCCATGCATTTCCTGCCGCCTGATCGGATGGCGGTAGCGTGTCAACTAAGAGCGCACGATCGACTGCCTGAACTGCATGGTTGTGAGACTTCGTGTGCTTGATACGTGTATAATGCTACCTACCCGCGTTAATTGAAAAGTCGATGAGATATATAGCGAGAACAGCAAGTCCGATTGTCAATTTATCATTCTAGCAGCGTATGTCAGCATATGGGTCGCGACGAAATGAAGGGTAGCGAACCGCAGCGGAATTCCAGGAAGTGAATATTGAGGCGACGGGGCGTGTAAATCCTAATAGAAGCATAGCAAGCATGCACACTACTGTTCCGAGCATCATGTATGGCCTCCGCCGACCAAACCTTGACGTGCAGTTGTCGGCCAATACGCCTAGTTCCCGTTAGACGGAAGACAATAGTTCAGACAGGTGGGAGCTCACCAATAAGAGGCTGCATGATTAGCCCAGACAAAGGTCCTGCAACGAATACAACAGCCATGCTAGACTTCGATAAACCAAGGGACAACAGGTAGGGTGAAGCTATAATCGAACCGTCGGTCTTCATATATAGCTTCAAATCGCAAAGAACTCACCATACGACATCTCCACACTCCAGAATATTTGAACACCCAGTAGCCCAATCGTAATAGCAGGTAGGCGTGCCCATGATGGGCCTGCAATCTTCGAGACGCCCTTGAATTGCTGATGCTGATTCTGCTCCTCTGCCACTGGCAGAGCAGAGAAGCCTGTCATTTATCCAGCGTGAGGGTATACAGAGACAGCGCAGCCCGTCTCTGTTCGTCGTGTTGTACGGGTCAAGACTGCGAAGTGGAGATTGTGTTACAAGTTAAATTGCGCGTAGTTCAAGTTGGGTTGCAACGTTGCATCATATGCGCTTACGTAACTCTATTCATGCGCACCGCGCGCCTTGATCAAGCGCGCGCGACCTGCTGAAATTCACCTCTGGAACAAAGGAATCGAAGCGGATGCGCCCCTTTGCGTCGCACATTATGTTGGATGCTTTGCAAAGTTGTACTGCTCCCATATTCCCGTTCACCCACAAGCGGCAAAGGTAAGAGGTCTTCTTTTCGAACACAGATTTCAAGAACAAATTAGAACGAATTATGGCCGGGAAACATACTATTTACGGATTTGCGTAGAAATTCGACTCTTATGGTTATCACTACTGAAGAGACCAAAAACTTGCAGAAACTCATTGAACGAAAGGGAATCGTACATTCATTACCAGCTTCGTATCTGGGGTCGGATTTGTTTGTGAAAGTTGGAAAACACGCCGTGGTGGTCCGTGGTCTTTGGCTGGCAGTCATGAACTGGTCATGAATAATTGGCTACACAAGCGAGTATGAGACAAGCCTCAAGTCGCCATCGTCATGGTGAAAGAGATATGAAAAACCTGATCCGGAGCGAATTGCTTGATCTTATTGTTGACTTCACCAGATTTCGGTCCGCCGTCCTGCAGACAACTCCTTTTATAGACGCTTATGTTCATTTTTACCACAAAGAGGAACGACACGAAGACGGGACCCTTCATTGATTCCTTCTCTTCATATTCCATACTTAATTCTCACTTCTCCTTTTTCTGTACCGTCACTTTCTCTCCCACTGGTTCTGCGCAACGATAATGTCAACCTCTACACCCCTGTCGCCTCGAACGCCTAGCAAGAAGAAGAGCATACGCGATCTCAACACTACGACACCTCTGGGAGGACGACCAAAGGCCAGTGGGTCCGTTGCGCTGGCAGCCGCGGTTTCTCTTCAACCACCCTCAAGAAGCAGTCCAGGGCGCGGGCTGACGTTACGAATCGAGGAAAATATGGCGGAATACAGCAAGGCAAAAGCTATCCAAAGCGCGCCGATTCGACCTGTGCGAAGGTTGCCCACTCCTCCTATCCCTGCTTCAACTATCAATGAAGCGCCATCTACAACGTTCGTTTCCCCTGTTCTGAAAACAGACGCACCACCGCGCGCCAAACGCGCCCTACCTTGTCCCCCGACTCCTGTGCCTAGAACGCCACAGAAAGTACAGGACGCTTCAATATCTGCGCCCCCTGTGGAACGGCGTAGACCTCTTCCTATACCCATTCCACCCATGCAAAAAGTTGAGACGCTCGCACATAGCAAATCATCTCCTGCGCTT
Organism: Pholiota microspora; assembly: GCA_003314615.1. NCBI lineage: Eukaryota > Fungi > Basidiomycota > Agaricomycetes > Agaricales > Strophariaceae > Pholiota > Pholiota microspora. The sequence goes on from QFFD01000791.1 coordinate 101,755, forward strand.
GGGACTTCTAGATCCCTCCCAGCAACAACGACCAAAATACCAAGCCCATCGTTGATCGCTACCTTTCCCCACCCAGACACGTTTTCCCCGAGAAAGAGGAGGCATCACCACTCTGCAAGCGACGGCAAGAAGACCACGGCAAGCACGCCGCGGAAGCTGCGCTCAAGCCGTAGTAACGTCGACCTCACCGTAGATGTCATTCAGCTACACAGGCAGTACGTCGTTGATCGTTCGCCAGTATGCATAAGTCTTGACTGCGAGCGAAGACGAATACAACGAAGAGATTCGTAGTACTGCTGTATTTATCCAGGACGTGCCGACGGGCAAGTGCGGCAAAGCCGCTGAGAAGGAGCTGCACCCGGACTACGCGTGGCTCCTTTCTAATCGCATTCTTCAGCATCCCAAATCCTCGGAAGGGCGCCTGACCTGCAAATGGATGCGAGAGAAGAAGGGGAAGCGGTACACGGAGGAGGACTTCGGAAATATTCTCAACGCACTGCGAAATCTTTGACCACAATCTTTGTTTCGCTGCTCGATTTCACTTTTATCTGTACATATAATTTTTTCTTTCATCGCATTGGAACATCATTCATTTCTTCATACCTCTCTTACCATCTGTATTTGTTTTTCCCCTTCAAAGTAATAGACATCAGCCTCATGTGCGCCGCATTATCATACTCGCCTACGCTTGTATATAATCAAAACACGTTCAAGCCTTCCCGACGATATCCTTCAACTGTGTCTTCGGAGTGGCAGCAGGAAAAGCCTTTCGAGCGAGCCGTGTCTGTGTCTTTTGTTCATAGGCAAATGCAAAGCCGATGAGATCGAACTCGGAAAATGCAGTACCGAGGAACGAAAGCCCAAAAGGTACTCCGGGTGCTGGGTAGACAGTGAGAGGACCGGCTGATCCTATGGTTTGGTTGGCGGGGTAAAATCCGAGAGGAACTGAGCAACGAAGTTCAGAAAATGACTAAAATTCCGAAGTTGTGCTCAGAAGTTACCTGTTACGATTGGGTATCCCGCGATAGCTTAAGTCAGACACGTCAGATTGATGTCCAACACGTAAGTCATTGAATATGTTCACCTGCTGGAACGGTTGTAAATCCAGGCGCAGGTAAAACAAGCGCGTCAAGTTTGTGCTCCTTCAGCACAGCATCAATACCCCTTGTAGCGCCCAGTTCTTTATCAAATGCGAGGGATTGGAAGAATGTTGCGTTGCGGCCAGTAGTTGCTTCAGATTCGATTAGACTTTACACGTTGATCAGAACATACACAACAACACCATAAGAATAGACGCACATATTCTGAGATGTGAAGTTGATTGGTTTTTCGAGTGCTGGGTTTGCGTTGTTGAAAGCGATCAAGTCGGCTAGACTGCGAACGCCTGACGGGTTCTTCAGTAATGCTTCGTAGTACGCATTGAGCTGAATCTTCAGAGATACCAGAACGTCAGAAACACATGAAGGGATATTTAATATTCAGCACGCTCACTTTGAAATCAATATCAAGGACGATAGTTTCATTGTTTGAATTTGCGATTTCGTCAGCCGAAGGAAGATCAGCTGGGTCGACTATAGTCGCCCCTAAGCCTTGAATTGTCTTCAGCGCCTGTTCAAAAACAACATTGACGAAGGGGTCGTTTCCGCTGATTTCATCATCCAAGAAGACACGCCGAGGAACTCCAATTCGCTTTCCTTTCAATGCGTTCTTGTTGAGCGCTTTAGTAAAATCTGGCACGATCGGTGGTTGGGCGAGAGTAAAGTTATCATTCGGGTCCTTGCCTGCAATTACAGAGAGCACAATTGCAGCATCGGTCAGCGACCTCGTTATTGGGCCAATAGTATCCTGGTGCTCCGATATAGGGATAACTAGTACAGTGAGTTTGCGGAGTAAATGAAGTTCTTGACAATGAATACATACCTCCGGCACGGGAAGTCAATCCAACTGTTGGTTTGATACCAGCTAGATTGTTATTGCTCGTGGGGCAGGTAATACTCCCATCGGTTTCTGAGCCCAGGGTCACAGCCACGAGTCCTATCGACGCTGCAACGCCGGAACCAGAAGACGACCCACAGGGGTCTGCGTTAGGGAAGTATGCATTCGTACACTGCCCGCCGCGTCCAGACCAACCGGAAGCCAGGTTCCCTCTGAAGTGGGCAAATTCAGACAGGTTGGCCTTGCCTACCGAAAATGAATCTATGAATAGGCAGAGCGAGTGAACTTGGTGGGCGTACCCAGAATGATGGCGCCTGCTTTGCGAAGCCGCTTCACAACCCCGGCATCCTCTGGAACGACCGATCCGAGAAGGCTGAATGAGCCAGCAGTGGTGTTCATGCCTGTTGTTGGACAAATAAAGTCAGCATTTGCATTTGAGGAAAAGATTGTGTGGGCGCAATATACCTTCCGAAGCAACGGTTGCGATGTTATCCTAAAATAAGAAGCATTAGACAACATTCAACTAAGCTCGTATGGTTTGGAACGAAAACCGAATAATATTCATATCCAAACGCACCTTCAAGAGAATGGGAATGCCGTGCATCTCGGAGCGTTTTCCCAAAAGCTTTCGTTCCTTATCCAGAGCCGCTGCTTGCTTTAAAGCCGATGGATTCAACTCAAGGACCGCACGTAAAGCCGGTCCTTTCAGATTGACTTCATCGATGCGCGCGAAATAGGCCTATGTTGAAGAGGAAGTTCAAAATACTTGCAATTAGATCAGACAATAAAACCTAACCTTCACTAAATCAACGCTTGAGAAATGTCCTGCGTCGAGACCTGCTTGGAGTTCTGGGATGGATGCCTCGTACAGGTCGGGAAATTTTACCGCGGAAGAAGATAGGGCGCCCGCGAATTGAAAGCAGGTCGCCAAAGCTAACGCGACAAAAAGTAGCCGCTCGGAAAACATATTGAGTCGAATCTTTGAACCAAGTGCAGGCCGCGGAAATGGGGGGCTGCGTGTTGGTTGCGTGTAATGATCACTCCCTTCTTGATAAGACGTCGTTTTCCGACTCACCTATCTTTATACAAGACAGCGTCGATGACCTTGCCGTCCTCCATGCTTTGAAACACCTCCATGGATTGGATTGTGTAACATGTTAGCGATAAGAAAGCATTTTTCTCAAGAATAGGCTACAAGTCCCCACGCACTGCGCATGACCGCGTGTACATGAGAATTTCAGCAAATTCAAAGGAAAAAGAAGAGAGTAGGCGCGATTAAGGGACGCTTCACGTGTCCTTGCGTGAGTACAAGGAAAAAATACTGCCTGTTCAATGAGATACGTTCAGTGGGCTTTGTGGTGGATTCTTGGCCTAAATCGACCAAAGTAAATACGGAGTCTATCTCATTCATGGAAGTTTGGAATTAAATATACGATATTATGATGCTCACGATCTCCTAGTCTCGTTATTGAAGATCACGAATTCTGATCTACAGAGGAAGCGGGATACCGAGTACAAAAATAATCAACGAAGTGCGCCTAGACGAATTTAAATCAAGTTGACGTACAACGCTATTATATATGCCAGAATCTTACCTGGTGATCTAATCCTGCAGCTCCTTCGCGAGTGCAACTGACGCTTTCTAATAAAATGGGCAGAGGAAGTAGCAATGGGATCCGGAATCGTGAAGGTAGTTGTATAGTATAGATCTAGGATCGACTCCGTTCGGCGCGGTTGACTCGGTACTGAGACGACAGAGGTGGGCGAGAGGGAAGAGGGCGCCGGAAAGGTGTCATCAGAAGTGTGAGGGGTGGGTACAGGATTGCTGTTCAGATCATTGGTTCCACCACAATTTTGGCGAGTTTCCGAAACGTATATGAAGTTTCGCAAGGTATATATAGCGTCAACTCTGTTATGGTGAGCTGATACTCAGGCGGCACATAGAGTATAGCGAAAAGCTTACTGGTCCTGCGAAAGACCGCGCAATCCAAATTCTGTCCGTAAATCAGATAAATGATTTTCATCCTGATGTAAAAAATTAGGTATATATGCTACGAGTCAACTTTGATATCTTACCCAAACGAGAAGGATTGAACTGTTACTCCCAGCGGCGAAGTTGGAGATGGAGGTTTTGATGCAATGTTGGGATGGGCTTTCGCCAACGGTGCTACACGCAAGTGGTACGTCAAGGAGAAAATCGATACAATGCGCCCTTTACGCACCAGGATGTGTCCACCGTGAGCCCAAGGGAAACGGCAATTGGTTGCGCGGTTGCAAATGAAGTTTGGCACGCCCCGGTGTCGGGGTCGGGTGAGCATGTCATGATGAGTCCAATATCATGGTTCCCAAAAATCTGCAAAAAAATTGTGAAAATCCCGATATGATAATGATCATGTAAATTACGCACCTCTGGGAGGCATTGGCTGACCCTCGAGATTCCAACATCAGAAAGACTCTGTGCGCTGGAGGATTCGGCATTTCTGATAATGTAAAGTGAGTTTGGAATCGTCTGACAGACGGTAATGGGTATCAATGTAAATAATAATGACAAAATAATCCGATAGTCAATGAACGGAGCAAACATAGTAAGGACAGTGTGAAGAGAGTGATGGTGATTTCAAGGCGAGGTGAATGAGAACCATATCCCCAGCATGGACAATATATGCATTGAGTGCCCTCTCAAGGATTTGTGTTTGCGGTGTTAAGATCTAATTTGCGGCAGTGCCAGTGCGGATTTTAGCAAACGACGCCACGATAATCCGACATCTGTTCGAATACTCGCCGCTTCCACCTTAACTAGCGCGTCCGTTACCACCTTGAACCCAGCCTTGTCCCAATCGCAGTCTTTGTGCACAAGATATCGAGAAGGACACCGCAGAGATGCTCAGCGCTCAGCCCCAATGCTCAGCTTCGATGAGAGCCCCGAAGGATGAATAATCCGTAGTCATAGTCGTCCTAGCTTAGGATTCCAATGTAGAGGAACTGGAGATCCCGTGAACGTTGCGTCTGTGTTCGAAATGCTTAGATACCACGTAGCGAGGATGAAGCAGCTCTGAGGTAGAACGTCGATACCAGAAGTGGAATCGGGAGTCAGAACCTCAAAGAAAGCATTATTGGAGCAGGATGTACCGAAACGTTTGCAGAACGTGGTCGACACAAAAATCCAACAAAGAACTAGTCTCTTATAACAGACCTTATAAATCAAATGATAATCGATACAAAGAACAGCAAAGAATGGTCGTTGTTTGTCTAGCCCATCTGAAAATATTACAGCATTGGACTTGACCAAACGTTCGTCTCAACCGAATGCGTCGTTGCTAGATTTTCACGACACTATCATCCAAATGGACATTGGCCGATGAAAGGTGTAGCCTGATTATCCAGGACGCCAACAGGACGCTTCATTTCAAATGGTAGGAATTTAAGTTTTTCTAGCTTTTGCTCAACTTTTGCTTGTTCGGCCACGCACCTCCGAGTCCACATACATTGTTGTATCTCGATTTTAGATTTCACCGGTTCACCGTCGATATCCAGAAATCGGAGAAGATCAGGCGGAAATTTTACTACTCACGCAGGATACTACGCTGTCCATTCCAACATACGTCTTTTCAACTTATCGAATTTGATATACATATACGGTAAATGTTGTTGTCCTACTTTCATGCTGCTCTTTTCTGACAGAGTTCTCATTCATCTCTGTAAGCTTCTTCCTCTGAACTTCTGCCTACATCCTGGTACCAAAGCTATATGCTTGTATCTGCATTGCCGCAATCAACAAGATATAACACTCTTCTGAGATCTGACATACACCAAAACTCTCAATGATCATGGTGTTTCCGCGCTACCTTTACCCATGGTATGTAGCATGTCCAAAATGGCCCAATGCCATCAAGTTACAGACAGCCAGTGTTTACACAACACTTCACAGCATTTCGGTAACGCGTTCCGAGGAAACACGAGGACGAAATGCTCGTCATCATCCTGCAAACGACGTGGTTCACCGTACAATGTATATCTCGATGGTCGCAACACCTCCCTGTCACGGAACTTGAAGTCGTAACATTGGGCTCGCCATGCTCAATGGGATAACATACGCACTGTGGTGGCACAAGCCGCAGAATGTTTGGCGACCCGTTTTTCTTGAACAGAAAAAAAAAGGAAGACATCAAATGGTGTGGGCCCGTCAAGCCCCAGAATTTCAAGGTCTCCCTCCCTGTCGAGTCGACAAATATCTATACTGCCGACGCCGTCTTATCCTTTCCAATTCTCTGACAGCTGAAGACTGTGCCTGCAGCAATACCAGCTACCAAAAATCCGCAGGGAAGTTGTTTCGCGCGCAAAATACAGAATATACAGAAGGGGTCACCTTGGCTACTTCCAATCAGTATACCCTGGTAACTTTGCATGGCCTTTCTTTATCCACTGTTCAAGATGTTACTCAACGAGGACAACCAAGAAGCCCACCGGGTGTCAATGTTCTACTCGGCATACTCATCTCGCTCCGATTGGAATACCTACGCAGTCCACATTCCAGTAATAGGGGGACTCTTTGGGCTCGCCCACCTCATTCCTTCTTGGTTTCTTGAATTTTCCTCGCTGAAATGTGGCTTTGGCGTATTTGTGATATGCTTATTACGAACGAGCCTGTGCTCTACGGATTCTCTAAACTTACTAGATGATAACCCGTGCTTCGCACGGGGCTCGATGTTTTCATAAACATCAGATACAGATTTAATTTCGACTTCATATCTGACATTGTCCAATGTCTGTACATAGCAAGGAGGGATGGACTGTTTGCACCACCTCCTTGATCAGCACTCGTGCATCAAAATATTAAATATCCTCATTACTCTATAACTTTAAGCGCCTAGTAGTGTTGCCGCGGTTCGGCCAAGTCAAGCCTTGAAATTTGAATTACAAGCATTGTGTCCGTATTGAAGAAACGGTTAGCCGGTCAAAGTCGGTAGACAATCCGATAAATTTGGCCAGCACTTGCCAGCACCTTGCTCCCCCACTTAGATATTTGAAACATGGGTTGCGGAACATAGTACCTACCTACCCTCAACGTTTTATAGCGTGCTGGGCCGTGCAGCAGGAGCGGCAACCCCCCAATTCGGAATGACTATCAATCCGAAGGATAGTCTCTGGGTCAAACGACCTACGATGTAAATGGTTCTTGTAGGAATAAGTACTTCTGTGTCTAGTTCCGCCAATGTGATAATTCACGACACTCCCAGAAAAAAGCAGGCGCGATCATTATTCGTAAAAGGTAAGACTGACATGAAATTGAAATAAAACTATAAGGATTGTGCGAGTACCCAACTTGAAAGAAACCGTCGTGTTTACCAATGAGGGATATGTCCTGTCCAATCGATAGCCTTGAGGGCAGGATCATCGGGATGGGTTGCGAGCTGATTGATGGAAATAAAGGCCAAGGCCATGATACCTAACCTGGCAAAAGGGTAAAGAAACAAGGAGATTGTTGTTGGAACGACGAAAATTGTAAACAAGGTGTTCAGATGAAAGGAAGCAAAAAACGCGGTGAGTGAGAATAGAAGCGGCCCAGCTGTGATGATTATAACAGAAGAGAACCAGAGCCATTGGTATAGAAGTGACGAATATTGGAGGAACGCGCTGGGGACGAGGTGCACGGCACCGAAAAGTGCTCCGTATATTGCAATGACCACTATGGTAACGTAAGTCATCCCAGATCCATCGTCAGCGTAGAACACAGACGCCTCGGCATCGTGGAAATCACCATCTCTTTCAAGAAGTTTGCCAACCGCACGAAAATACGCCAGAAGCATGTACCACGGCACGGTGATGAGAAGCGCCCAGTAGGGTTCCTCCTTGCTGCCTTCTTTATATTGTAATTTCCTTCGAAGCCAGCTTTTTTTGCCGACACGGGGGGCAGGTTGATAATTTCGCGTTTTTGCGCCCGGTCTGATCTCCAAGTATATCGGACGCTCAACGCTCTGAGGCTTGTGCCACCAAAACGCGTAGGTTATCCCGTTGAGAACAGCGAACCCAAGCACTATGACTTCAAGTTCCGTGAGAGTGAGATGGTACACCCATCGCGCGGTGCATTGTATGACAAACCAGGCAACCTGAACGGCGGTGAAAAACTTGGAGAGACTATCGCCTCTTCTTAGGTCCTTGATATCCTCTTCCGTAACGGATGGGACATGTATGATCTGGTGCTTGATGTTGTATATCAATTGCTCCTCGTGAGGACCTGCTCCGGTTTCGCGCAAGACATACGCCGGTCGTCCGCCGTCAGTGAGCATGAAGCCCCCCATTTGCACGAAAAATCCATGAGTCATCGTCCAAGGGGAAAATCCAGACAAGGGTGCGGTTGATAATTTCGTCTCTCGGAAAAGCTCTTTCATCGCGCCGAACTCTGAGCTTCCTTCGCTAGATGACGGCGTCCCTGTATCGTTCAAAGATGTCGTCAGCGTCATGGTTTCCTAGAAGTGCTCGTTAATTACTTTTATAAATTTCCTTGTTATATTCGTTCATAATCTTCTTCGCGCGGATATACTCTTGAAGGGCCCATATCGTCAAGAGCTCGGGAGCCAACAACGCGTATATGGTTGCCTTTGCTACACTCCAGTACCGACCATACGTGCTCGTGTTCGGGGCTAAGATACTAGGATGGTACGCAGTGACGGTGCACGTAAAAACCGTCGAGATGCAGCCGACTACGATATCGACGCGAGCTCGATGGGGAGTGGGATCGGTTGATTCGGCCAGGGAGCTATCCGTTTCGTTTCCTGCGAGATCAAGGGGGATACCATGCAGGCTGCGAATCAATGAAAAGAGGAATAGGACGATGAGCATGGATACTGAGCCTGGAGTAAGTATCCAATACAACAGATGGTGGGGTCCAGAATTCGACTGCAGAGGAGTAAGTTTCTTTCAAAGAAAAGGCCGTCAACGCGTCTTATCGATGGGCGGCTGCTTTGTGGATAATACTTGGCGGAGCCTCATTTCGAGCTCTGGAAACATTCTTCTGATATTGATATAGGTCTCGTGGATTTTATGGATGTCAATGAGGCACCAACATATGTTCGCTCACACAGAGCGAGGATATAGCGCACAAGCTTCCAAAGGTTCGAAAAAAGTGACACGATGTTAGCTCAGGCATGAACCCAACGTGAACCATATTCGAACAGCGAGCAGAACACAGAGGAAACAATCCAAGCACAGATCAAGTACGACAAGATACGATACCACCGCCTACAGATCCGGGAACATGAGGTGTTGCAATCAGCATGAGTTGCGCTCTATGATGATAAATCAGGTTGTTTTCGTATAGTAAGGCCAAAGTAAGGCGACTGAATTACCTGTCAAAACTTTGCGAATTTCAAATACTTCTCGCCAATGGCTACGTTTTCCGGAGTACACGGCCTATCAATCCATGGGCTCTTCGACGGTGTTGTAAAATTTGAGTTACTGGACCAGGTACAGGAGGATCGTCCGCATTGGGACCCAAAAGGGAAGCATTCTACCAAAGGCCAAATTCGGGTACACGCACAGCGCACATAGCCAACAAGTATTCAGAGGGCCGTTGAGAAAATCCACAAAGCGAGGCAGAGCTGTACGTTTTGAGTTCAGATTAATGACGGAATACACAAGGGGAATACCTACTACGTATGAGTACAGCTGCGATTTTGTGCATCCCAGATGATTCCCTTGACGAGAAGCCACGGTTTTGGACATATGCACCTTGGCATGGTCGGAGATGTGTAGCGAGAGCTTCGCTCTCAACTATAATAATTTGGCGAGAGGTGGATTGCTCAATAATTTACAACCTCGGGCTGGCGCTGGCATGCGGCTTCGAAGATACGGGGCCCTGATCAATGAGCATTTGTTATACTTGAGACGAATGTGCGTCGCGACTGTTCAGAAATTTGTCGAAGAATGCATGAATAGTACTCGGATGCTCGTATTGATCGGAGGGCATACTGGACCTGCGAACCAAAACGTGTCAAGTCAGTCGTGCATAAAGCTTAAAGAGCGATGATATAGCGAGGCTTACTTACCTGTTCTGTTGAGTCGGCTTGCTCATTCTGTTCCTCTTGCCCCTCAATTCGCGCCTATTTCCTAAGCGCATAAACGCAGATGGCCTCTCTTGAGGGGTGGAGTGGGATCGCGACAAAATTTGTATGACGCTGTGGCGGGGGAAGCTGAGTTGTTGAATGGGGTAGCTTGCAGGAGGAGGCGTGTGGTCAAATGAAAGACGACGCCGCGACGGGCGTGGGAAAGGAAGCCAGTGACCACCCGGTCTTGCGCTACTTACTTACTACTTAACTTGACCATCCGGCAATGAGGGAATAGGAACTCGAAATAGGTGTGATTATCACCTGGTATGTTCTTTCTCTTCAACTTCTCTTTTGCCTATTGGCACACATGAATTTGACAAGGATCGGATAACTTTGAAGAGGAATCAGCCAAAACGTAGTCGCCCTGTTCGCGGTCGGATAAAACGTCGAAGGCAAACATGCGAACCCGTTATATGCTTTGTGCGCTCTGCTCCATTCCTGATACTGTCCTGTTGGCTCCTGGTAGTGTGGAGTAGGGGCACGAAACTAATTCGACGAACCACGTTTTGATTTTTGACTGCAACACCGTGTCTTCCTCGGTGCATAAAACATGTGTTATCTTTCTGTCATCTGATAGTAAGTAATCCGTTCTCAACATGGTACTCAAGCAAAATTCTAAAGCTCAAGCGCTTATTCATGGACATAGTCATGTACGAGATGGGCCGACATCGCATACTGGGACGGTTCAACGAGTGCGATTCTTGTGTCTTATCTGAAGCCACGAGGCAAAGAGTTCCCGGCGGTTCCACCTATCGCCCGTGCTCAAATTATCTTTCATTCCCATTCGTGATCACCAGCACTCCGGCATGACTTGTCGTCCCATCGCCTCGAGGCTATCTGTATGCTGTGGTGATAACGAAGTAGACGCGACAGAATGCGTCTGTACCAGGCGCTAGAAGATACCGCGTTGTTCAAGGCGCGTGTACGGCCAGGCCAAACTATCGTCCGACCGTCAGTCAGGTAGACACAAAGCAAGGTTTGCGCAGCTTTCTCCACGGATCTTCCGCACCTTTCATTGCATCCTGTTCTGTGGATTCTCCCTTTCTTTCACTCTTTCCCTACATCTCAGCGGTACGGTATTCCCTACTGCGACGACTTTACACCAGCGAACGCCACTCAGCATCTGACCCATGCTTTCTTTCCTTTCTCGCTTGCGCTTCATGAACTCTGAACCTGTCCGTGACGAGACAGCGGACGACACCTCCTCACTAAACCGGAGCCTCAACTTACCATGGCCAGTCACGGAGTCTTCTGCGCGAAGGCCTTCTGTGTCTACCACGACTCATGTTTACCGTGCACCGACCAATGGGCAACCTCCAGTCACAATCAGCAACCCTGTTCCCCGGACGGTATCAAACTCTTTGACAGGGATCGACGCACATAACGGCTCATCTGGTGGGGTTTTATCGTCAGGCCTGGTATCAGGTCTAGCGGCGGGAGGTAGTAATGCTTGGTATGAGCCGGAGAAACCAAGAAGACTGGGCGACCGTTCGAGTGTACAGACTGTGACACAGGCAGACATCATTGCGCCCCCCGCGGTAGTGAGACTGGACAGCGAGGCTTTCATCCCGGTGGGAAGCGATGACGAAAACGAGGACGATAACGTAGGTGATATGATTCATGAGAAAGTTGGGTGCGTGTAAAGTTGACGGCGTTGAGCAGGCCCCTCCGAGGTACAGCAGCCATCGGAATATATCTACAGATATCCTTTCAGAACCATCACATCCTTACTCCACATATGCCACTGCGCCTGCTGACGTCGTCGGCAATATTCCCGCAGGACGACCTCCAACCCGTCGATCGGATAGTAGGCCGGATATACTGCATTCAGAGTACGACGAAGAGGAAGGAGGCGAACTGTATACATCACCTTTCGACTCAGACTCGGAAGAAGGCTTTTACTTCCCTGTTCCTCCTCGGTCCACAAGTACCGCCTCAGTATCCTCTGGGTCTAGGTCAGCAGGGAATGGGAGCACGATGGCCAAGTCGCGCTGGGCATTAAAACTGCAACTACACAATGCGCAAAGTATGCCTGCACTACAAACAAATCCAGAATCATCTTCTCGCCACATCTCGCCGCCTATTCAATCCCAAGCCTGGTCCCCTCCTGTTGATCAACGCCTGATGCAACCATCCTACGCCGCTCCTCCGCTCGATCACACACCTACTTCATTTCCTTTAGCAGTCAGCGTTGAAACAGATGTGTACAAGCACGCATATAATTACCCTTTGGCCAAGCAATTATCCCCTATCGCAGAGCAGGATTATTTCTCTCCCGCGATCGACTCGCCGACGCGCGCAGGGTCATTACGTTTTGCTAGGAGCCACAACGCAAGCACCAGCACCAGAAAGGCGAGTCCGGGTGCCGAAAGTCTTGGAAGTGCTAGTACAGTGCTTTTGAATGGAGGGCTAGCGAAGGACGACGCAACAGAAACGGTCGAGAAGGAATCGCTGAAAACCCGAACGGGTTCCGTCAGGACGGGTTCGGGGGGATCTGTAGCCACCGTCAATGGGGGAATGTCAAGCTTGAGCAGAGCTGGGTCTACGTCTATGGGTCAATTGAATGGAAGTCCTTCTGAGATCACGCGTAAGCTTTCCCTGCCTGTGTTTTCGAAAACCAATCTGATTCAATAAACTATCTAGGTCCATCTCCTATATATGCCTCGCCATTCTTGACCCGGCATCTCAATAGGACTGTATCTCAATCGTCGTCCAAGTCGGATTCGGTAGCTTCGGCGACTGCACAAGGTCAAGGTGTTGCACAATCGCAGACATCTGGGCAGGCGCGCCCCGTAGCAGCTCACCTAACGACATCTGCTCCCCGTTCTTCTTCAGCCAACGCGTCTTCTATACCCAATGGCAACCCTAATGGAAAAGAAATCATACAGACACCAACGTCTGCAGGAACAACCGGCACAAGCACTGGTACCATGTATACGCCGACGTCAACGCTTCATGCATCGGCGGGGCAGACGCCTACGTCTCCAAATATCCTTACTGGCATAACACCTGGGATGCAGGCACCCCCTTCTGGCCAAGGGATTCAATCGCCGCCTTCTGCGATGATTGCAACGCCTACGCTAAACCTGCCCAAAATTCCATCTATTCCCGTCCTTCCTCCGCTCGATGTACGTTTTTCTCAAGTTGGGTCAGATGCTCCAAGAGACAGGACATCCAAGAGCAGTACGTTGCGCAAAGGTCTCGCGGAGGTTGACCGAATGCCAGTCATACACAGCGATGAAGGCCATCATGACAATGAGGACATGGATGATTACGAATATGATGACGATAGCGACGTTGACCAAGTGGGTGCGGAGTATGAGATGGACGAAGAGGACGAGGAAGGCGAAGAAGAGGACGAAGAATACGAGCGCGAATCTCTCCATGCGGAGAGCTTCGTCACTGCGGGGACCAATGAGGACGCTCACCCTGATCTTGAGCAAGGCATGGAACTCTCAATACTGAACCCCAAACCAGATCACTCGGTGTCGCATAAGTCTTCAAAGTTCGACGCCAATCCTCCAGAACAAGCCAGTCCCGTTCGTCAGGGATCGAATACGTCGCTGGGCGAATCTCGGATCTTCCGACGCTGGAATATTGACGGACATGCGCCCGCCTCTCCAGAACCTGTCGTCACGTCACCTATAGCATTCAGCTCGAAAGACCATAGCACTCGCTGGCCCTTCCGTCCCCCATCGCCGTCATTCCTGTCCGCTGTGTCGAAATTGACGCCTGCCTTCTGGACCTTCTGGCTAGGCTTCATTTTCCCGGTACTTTGGCTCATCGGTGGATGGCATTTCACCAACGCAGGTGAACTTCCTCCCCGTGTAAGCATATGGGAATGGTACTTCTGGCGCTCCACCTGGAGTATCTCAGGCTTCTTTGGAGGATTTTCAGACCGTCTTTCGGGATGCTGCGGGGTACGCGCGGGTGGTGTGCACAGACCTAACAAACTCAAGAAGACCACGCGGGCTAGCCACGATAGCGCCGTGTCCAACCAAGGCGGGAGTGGTTCAGCAACTACAACCCCAAACGGCAGTCCCAATCCTAACACAGTGTTACAGACTGCAGGTACGAATGCCCAGAGACGGCGGGGTAAGCGGCGCAGCGGGTCTGCTTCCGCGGTCCAGAAAGCGCGAGCGGGTCAGGTGTACCCCGCCCTTCCTCGCTGGGTGGCCGAGAAACAGCGCACAGATGATGGTCGGATGCGATTGAACGATCCAAAGCGCTCTTTGCGCGGGATATCATTTGGCTATCCTTTCATCGAGCGCCCGCCGGGATCATCGCAGGATTCTACTATGCCTACGAACGCACGGCCCATTATACCGCCGAAATCTGTGCTCGGCCGTATAGGCGCTACGATACTGAGAGTACTGGGAAAACCAAACAGGGTGTTTGATCTACTTTACGGCGTGAAACTGATAGAGGTTCGTGGACGACCTGAAAGCGGGAGGAGGATGTTTGATCCGTGGGTTCAACGGTGCCGGTATGCACTTTGCTATGCGCTACTTATTTTGGCTGCGGGGTTGTGCACGGCGTCTGTCTGGCTGATTGTGGTAAACACAAGGAAGGTATTGGGACATTAACTTATGATTGGAGTCTTTGTATATTGTTCGGACTGTCATTACCATTGTCCTTTGTACATTCTCATTTGTTTACCCTCGCTAGCAAACTCTTCCTGTACTCTTACATAGAATCCTACTTTCTAGCAGAGCAAAGATCTCATGAGGATGATTTCTTGCGGCGAGCTGACAAGCAGTTTGAGTAGAGTCTTTACTACAGACTAGCATCGTAGACGAACCCAGGATGAAGTTATGATGGAGACTGTCGAACTACTCGCTGTTTTGCATCAACTACAGTCTACTTACAATTGGTGGTACAGAAGTGAATGGTTGAACTGAATTCCTGGGGGCCGGGGGCCAAAACTTACTCTGAGTTACTCATCGCAGGTTGCAAGTTTGAGAAGCAAAAAAAAATGGTAGCTGTGACATGAACAACTAGGAATGCTCCCTGCAAGGCTCGAACTTGCGACCTCAGGATTGCATAACGAACATCGTTACTCATACACAAGATATGAGACCTGCGCTCTAGCCAACTGAGCCAAGGAAGCTTAGACGTTGTCTGCCAGAGTATTACATCCAGCCCAAAATGCACCTCCGAGAAGATGTGAAAAGATTTGGCGCATGTAGTATGATATACATCAACCTCAGGAATCTGCGAACGATGAAATAATTAAGGCGCGTACAGAACTCGTATTGTAGAGTACATCCCACCAGACTCAGCAACGCATGTAGCCTACAAATGACAGACGAAGGTTCCAAATTTCCGTTGTATTAACGTGGGCTTTCGGCGAATACAACAGAATGCAAGCAAGTACGATAGCATGTACGCGGCGCTCTGCGGCGCCTCAAGAATAACATGTATCGGAGAAGCAGTCCAATATCGCGCGCGGTCATCATATGCTCTACGTCTACATCTACCCGGTCTTGTTCTTGCTACGCTTTCCGACCTGGGCCTGGAAACCGCTCTTGATAGCGTTAACAGACCGCCTTGATCCGCACGACTCGCATGCCATGAAGAAGATACGGTTCTCTTTCGTGAGGAGCGTGTCGGGCGATTTGCAGGTTTTGCAGGTGACGTATTCGACTGTAGGGAGATTAGGTTGGATAGGTTGAGATTAGAGTGGAGCATTTTGCGAAACGCACCCATGTAGCGCCGGAGAACGTTCTCGATCTGTTTCTGTTGGAAACGACCCTTGATGACCAGGCGTCCGGCACCGTCGACACTTCCTGTCGTACCCATTTCGGCGAAGAGGTATTGGATGACATGTTCGGGCTGTGGAATTTCGGTAGTCAGGCAGCTGTGCTAAAGGCGAACGAAGGAAGCAGGGATACAACGTACTTGACGATGCATCTTTTTGCAGATATCGGTAACGTTTGCGAAGATCGATTTCTTGTTTCCTTCACGGAAGAGTTGCGGGGGTGCGATTGTGTAGCGCTTTTTCGAGGCGCTGGAGAGCAGTGAGGGGTTGGCGGCGTGCAGCGAAGCGTAGAACCGTGTCAGCAGCTATACTTTGTCAGTCAGATCCCAAAGTAGAGATATGCAGTGAGAAGCACCTCTTGATATGTGTAATCCCGGTCACTCTTTAGCCAGGGCTCGTTTCCTGCGTCTAATCCAACAGGCGCATCCCCAGCCACAGCGAACGGATCGTCGCCTAGTTCCTCCTCATCAATGTTGTCCAAATGCGAGCCGTCGACCTCAGGACCATCCTCATCGTCATCCTCGCCGCCCTCGGCCTTCGACGACTTTTTCGACTCAGTGAGCTCCTTCTCAAACGCATCAAGATCGAAGGTCGCTTTTTTCTTGCTCGACTTCTTTTTCTTCTTCATGTCGGAGAAGTCAAGGTCGTCGGCGGTGATCGCTGGCCCCTCTGTTGTCGGCGCAGCATCCTCCTTGGTCAAAGGCGTAGAAGTGCCGGAATCGTCTCCCTAGATGTCCATGATAAGCATCGGAGACCATAGATAAGTTCCAGGGCACGCACAAAGTCCATCGGGATCTCCTTCTTCTTTTTCTTCTTCTTCATGTCTCCGAACATCGATTTAAAATCCTCGGAGTCTTTGTCCTGTTTCTCTGGCTTGGATTCTGCCATGAGCTCGTGCGCAGTGGTGGGGCCGAGGTCAACGCTTTCGCCATTGATAGTAGTGCTTTCGATGGTCTCTGGGGCGGGTTTGGTGGGGTCGGCATCTGCGCCGAGAGGGTCCTCAATAAAGACGACGTTCTTTTTCTTCCGCTTCTTGAGCGAGGGGTCGAAGAGAGGTTCTTCGGACATTGTAGAGATAGTGCTTGAAAGTTGTCGATGAGGCAGAGGGAGTCAGTTTCTGAGTGACAGCAATCACGGGGTGTGACTATACTTACGGCTAGAGTTCGGTGAATTCCGTCGTTCGTGGGAAACAAACACGACCAAAGCCGAGAGTGCCCGAGAGGACTGCCAACGACGCAGAAAACGTAAAAACCCGTCGTCCATCATGCTTGCCCGCCATTCCCTCGCCCGCGCTGTCGCCAGGCCACAGGCCCTCGGCGCCGCACCCACAAATGCCAGGAACATGGCCACCCTCCGTGAGATCGAGCTCCGTCTCAAGTCTGTCAGGAACATCGAGAAAATCACCAAGGTAGGCGTCTGACGCGCTTTCTCATCACGATCTGAATGTGAAACCGTCTAGTCGATGAAAATGATTGCGTCCAGCAAGCTTGCCAAGGCACAGAGGGCCATGGAGGCAGGAAAGGCGTACGGTATTGCCAACAAGGGTGCGTGGTTTCGGAAGCTCGTTGTTCTGGTGGTTAAGCGTTACGAGCAGAGTTGTTCACCCACGTTCCTTCCGACAAGCCTACTCCTAACAAGCTCTTCATCGTCGTCTCATCCGACAAGGGTCTGTGCGGTGGTATCCACTCCTCCGTGTCCAAGGCTACCCGTCGCGCACTCGGTAACCTCGAGGAATCCCCCCTCGCTGGCGCCAATGCCAACGACGCCACCGTTGACGCCAACTCACCCATCGTCGTCGTCGGAGATAAGTCCAAGGCCCAGCTCCTCCGTGTCGCCTCGACCAACTTCGAGCTCACCTTCAACCAAATTGGCCGCGACATCCCTACGTTCGCGGATGCTGCCGCCATTGCCGACTTGATCATCCAGAAGAACATCAAGTACGATTCCGTGGTGCTCGTATACAACAAGTTCGTCTCGGCGATCTCTTACGAGCCTGCGGCAGTGGAGATCAAAGGAGAGGAGGCCCTGAAGGAGAGCAGTACGTGTTACCCCATGTGTTTATTTGACGTGAAGTTTTTCACCTTGCTTGCAGACGCCTTCAAGGTATACGAGAATGAGGATGACGCTACCAAGGACTTTGCTGAGTTTTCCCTGGCCAACGCAATCTACGCCGCTCTTACCGAGGGCCACGCTTGCGAGCAGAGCGCTCGTCGCAATGCCATGGACAATGCTTCCAAGAACGCAAAAGACATGATTAACAGCCTGCAGATGCAATACAATCGTGGTCGCCAAGCCGCGATCACGAACGAGCTGGTGGATATCATCACTGGTGCGTGTCTTTCTCTTATTGGGCTATTTCGTCCCCTCTCCATCACCCAATAAATCTAATCTCCCTCATCATCTCACAGGTGCCAGTGCTCTATAAGCAGAGTCAACGCCTACATGGATTATTCGATAGACGCTTTCTGTGCTTGTGTCCGCTCGTTTGAATGAATTTCTAGTCAAGCAATCGGATATGGTTAGAGTTTGTCTATGATTCGTGATGTGCCTGTTTTCACTTGTTGCTGATGGTAAGTGAAGAGGGTGCGGGTTTGTTCTTTCTGGAAGTTGTATCGCAAAGTTCCTGGTTGTAGTGCGAGTCTGCCAATTGCTGTGTGAGTATCTGCTCTTTGCAATATCCAATTAACCTAGTACTCTAGCTGCCAATAAAGGTGAGCTCTGAAAACAGAATCTCCATGTTGGTGTTTGCTGAATTAGTTTCCAATAACAGGTTTAGCGCCCACTTCCCGCGTGCATACTACTTGCGCTGGCCACGAGGCCGTGTTAAAAATAATTTATCATTCCGTACGTCCAACTTTGACATGTAGAAAATATAAAACAGTCACTTATGTTGGATTTCGCACATCGATAACACATTTTAGTACTCCCATCTTCCTTCCCCCGTCTTCCTCGAGTGTTACAAGGTAAAGATGCTCATTATCCTCTTTCTCTTCGCTCTATTCCGCACCCTCCAAGGTGTCCCACTATCCTCTCCAGGAAACGTGCTGCATGAATACTCCACCATTGATCCTCGAGATATGCAAAGCCATTTAGGGCAGCGCAGCGTGAACGATATCGTTGTCAGCTGCTTCGCCACGATAATCGCCTGCACCTGGAAAGCTGTCCATCCGAACATCCCTGCGCCGACCGATTGCTGGTGGACGAAGTTCAAGCGCCAGATGACGACGATGGTCTATGCACTGCTTGCGCCGGAGCTCATCACGGTGTGGGCGCTGAGACAGCGCATGGGCGCGAACGCGATTATGGACGAATATAATACGAAGGTGCTGAAAAGTAAACAGTTTTACTTTGGAGCGGGTGAAAGACTGATTAGATGACAAGTGCAAGAACATAACGACGACGATCAAAATAGAAAAGGCATTATCACTACAATCAAACGCCTCTTCCATGGTATCTTTTGCGATGCCCCAGTTCCAGAGTCATCTGCGCAGGCACCTCAATGGACGCTCGCCCATGGATTCTTTCTACAAATGGGGGGGTTCATGCTCTCCGAGGGAGGAAAGCCAGTGCAGACGATGTTCGATGGGAATTGGGAGCAGACCGCCAAAGACAAACAGTTCATCCTCAACATCCAGAAGGGAGTCATCGATCCACCGAGAATTACAGAAGAAGATATCCAGGACCGGAGCAAAGGCGACGCTATCTCGAAGGTCTATATCATATTGCAAACAACATGGTTCATCGTGCAGTGCATTGCACGCTGGTCGGCGCACCTCTCGCTCACAGAGCTAGAGGTGGTGACATTGGGCTTCGCGGTACTCAACGGCATCACCTACGCGCTATGGTGGCACAAACCACAGAACGTTGGGCGTCCGGTGTTCCTCGAGCGCAAAAACACGCAATACGATATCTGTACTCACAAGGTTCCTGTTGGCCTCGAAACAAGCAATGACGGACACAAACATACAAGAATTAAGGTTTCGGGACGCTTTCCCGACGTCCCACAGAAAAGGACAGAAGAGATACCAGATTCCGATCTGGGAACTGTAAGTTATCTGCGGCGGAAGTTGCGAAAAGCGATGAGGACGATGTGGGCACTGCCCTTCACCACGCCATGGTACTTACTCATGAGCACTATTCGACCTCTGTACAAGCTATCCGGCGCATATAGCGAGGTTCCCAGCGTAATGGCAACATACCGTGTCCCTATGTTTTACAACGCAGCTTCAGTTGAAGACGACATGGAGATGATTGCGTTAATTCCCTTCGTATTTATCGGGACGCTCTTCGGCGCAGTCCACTTGATCCCCAGCTGGTTTCTCGAGTTCTCGTCGCCCCGGCAGATGTGGATCTGGCGCGCGTCCACGATAGTTATCACTGCGGAGCCGGCTCTCATTGGATTCATGATCTATGGTATTGAAGTCATCGGCGATGAAGGGGCGTTTTTCGGAATCGTCTTTATATTTCTCTCGGCAATTGGCCTTCCTCTATACCCAATCGCACGCCTTATCCTTCTTCTCTTCTCCCTTACTTCCCTTGAGTCCCTCACCGCCTCTGCCCTACAGACCATCGAATGGACCACCTTTATTCCGCATCTTTAGGCGCATCGTGTTTGTCTATGTACGAACGTAGTGCACAATTATTTTCATACTTGACTAATGACTATGGCAAGCCAATGACTATGACCAGGACTTTTGAAATTGATTGAGATTCGACCAATTTTGTTCAGACAGGCCCTGGTGTTGGAAGACGTGTGGAGGAGTTAACAGACTTTGAGGTTTTTTGATATTCTTGACCACGTAGTACCTCTGGACGGCCTTTGCTCTTTATGGTATTTTTCGACTGGGAACTTCAACGCATAATGAGTGCCTTATATACATCACTAGCTCAGCAGGTCGGTACAGACACAGAACAAGCCCCTGTTTATCTGACGCTAAGCTCTAAGAGCCTCTGACTTTGGCATCTGTCTCGGAGATTCTTCCATATGTCCCAGCTAGCCTATACTGTGTATGCATGCATGCTCTGCTAAGTACATAGCGGCGTATGTGTCTCTTCAAGTTGGAATACCGAGGATCTAAAGATGCACCCAAAAAAACAACTACGTGACAAAAAAAAGAAGATTGGATGGGCCCCGATCCACCCCAATATCCCTGCGCCGACTGATTCCTGGGTGATTTGCTTCGAGCGTGAAGTGGTAATCATGGTGACTGCGCTACTCGCACCCGAGGAATGGCTGCGAAGGAAATTATGACGAAATATAACAAGGAAATTCTGAGAGGTAATGCATGATCAAGAAATACAACCCGCCCCTTACTGATAGTTGTTAAACCAGGCGATGATCCTCCGAAGGAACGTGGGTCATACGTCGCCGTAATTCGTGTGGTGATATATGATCTCTACTACGGCTCGTCAATTCCAGAGAAATCCGAAAAAGGACATCGCTGGACGATGACTTATGGTTTCTTTGTTCAAATGGGAGGCTTCATGTTTTCAGAACAAATACACTCTGGGAGCTTATAGGCACCAATAACAATGGGAATGAGCATAGCAATGTTTTATGCAGCTAGCTTCGACGGAGAGGTCAACACTTTCCTCATTAGCATGCCAGCGATAGGAATACCCTTCGGGACTATTCGCCTGATTCTTAGCTGGTTTCTCCACTTTACTTCACGCCGAGAAATGTGGATTTAGCGTATTTCAACAACTGTTATCAGTTGTACCCATTTACTTTGAAACGCAATTTTCAACGCCGTCGCATTCCGATTATAGTTCAAATTGCTGTATTGGATGCTTTCTCTCTCTATCCCATAGCGCACATGATCCTCTCCCTCCTCTCCCTCATTATTCTGGGCTCCCTTCCTGCAGGCACCCTCCAAACGATTGAATGGACAAATTTCATACCACATTTATAGACTCTTAATCTATGAAAATAAGACTAGACGTCGGACTTTTTGATACTTTTTGATTTGGATCAATTGAAGTAGCTTGGAAAGCATCAGCGACACAAAATCTGCGAACTCGCAGAGAAGACGTAAGGTTTGCCAATGTGAGAAGGCATTTACCCTTCCCCAGAAGACAAGATCGAAAGACAGGACATTTACAGACACCCAGTAACGTCTAATGAGCGTTCCTTCCATATTCACTAGCTAGTACTACGCCGCCAATGACTCAGTTTATCGAAATTCGACATAAGCAGGTTCAGAAGCCGAGACAGCACGCCCATACAGGACTCTGCAGGTCTATGGCGAAGGAATCAGCCAACAGGGCATGAAGGACGATTAGAGAGCAAGGTTAGGCGTAGTGTCTGGCCTGTGAGGTGTATACACGATTAGAAGGTCGCTAATTGTACAGTCACTCTATTGCGCCCACGTAGTCTCCTTTCCCCGGGCGCAGAACATGTACAAGGTACGGAGAACGGGCGGCGGTCGGTCGTCTATGCGCAACTATAGAATCGCTCTGTACGTATCGGACGCAGTGACGACAGTCACCTCGCACAATTCCGAACATCGCGCACGGACCATGTCTGCAACGCGCTCAATTAACATGAAAAAACGACAGGAGATGGACGATGTGTGGAGTACTGGAGACGAAAGAAAAAGGAAAAGGAGATCACGGCGGGCTTGATCGACAATCGGAAGGTGGCAGTTATGCCTGACATGTAGGCGACGTTTCCTGACTGAGACTATCCATGTACACGCCCCTTCCGTGACAATTTACATATTGCTCCCTAACGTGCATGGGCAGTTTTTTGACCATTCCCTGACTAGCCACGATGAGTTGATGATGGGAGAACAAGAAGTATAGCGGTGGTGCAATTGGGTAGATGTTCCGTTCAACAGCGAAAGGACGAGTGCGGCGGAGACAATGGCGGAGGTGAGGTCAAGGTCGCCGCGGAAGTCGAGGTGATGTACATCCAATAACAGGAGGGGATATTATAGCAGTGCACCCATATGCAAAGGGCGATGGGGAAATGGGTGTTAATAAGGCAGCCAGCGGGCGGGGTCAGAAGGAGCGCCCGGAAGGACGGGGCGGATGTGGCGTGTGTGTGCATGGGCATCGTGCGTAGACACGGGGTAGCAGCGGCCAAAAAAGACAGGCAAATTGGGTAGGGAGTATGTCATACTGGGCCGAGTCTCTCGAATGCATATGTCAAATGGTCCTTTTCAAGCTTTTGCTGTGTAGTGCTCATGAGTCCATGCGGCCACGCTCGACCTCGCTAGTTCATCAGCGCCGGAGATGATCGCGTTTGGTTGGTCAATTGGTGTACATATGTCCTTCGACGGAGTCCAAGTTATATCGATAATATCTTGACGTGACATTACGTTCAGCTTTCGAATAACACTGTTGCGAGGAAAGAAAAGAGCGCTCGCGGCGATGGGGGTGAGAGAAACGGCAGAACATGAGGATAGATTTCGTCCAAATATTGATACGAGATCTTGGCTAAATTTAATTTCTTCCAAAATTCCGCCTTTCTGGGCTCACTGCATTGCCGCGTCAGCTCCGAACTCTTTCATAACACCCATTGCAGTTCATTCAAATTCTGCTCCAGCCCTTGGATTCGAGCCATGGCTCTCCCTCTCAGATCTTCAATGCGAGATCCATCCCTGTCTTTTCATGGCATCGTGGCCATAAAGCTCCAATGACCTGCTCTAAATCACTGCTCTAGAACTCTCGCAGCGGCTTCTTAATCAATATCTTCGAATGAACGAATGGTACTTATCTCTAACGAAGCCACCTCATCCATGCCCTTGCCTTACTCCCCACTCATCGACGCGCTCATTCCCTCGAACTCAAATACTCCTCGTCAACCATCGGACTCTCCGCAATGTGTACACGCACCGTGCCATAGCCGATCTTCCACCTTCGTAGGAACGCAGTATTGTATGTTCGAGCG
This sequence comes from Pholiota microspora, assembly GCA_003314615.1. Taxonomy (NCBI): domain Eukaryota; kingdom Fungi; phylum Basidiomycota; class Agaricomycetes; order Agaricales; family Strophariaceae; genus Pholiota; species Pholiota microspora. The sequence goes on from QFFD01000791.1 coordinate 125,450, forward strand.
CCGGATATGTGATCACGCCATTCGCAGAGCTCAATCGTGAGATGGTAAGTATAAAGTAAAACGTTGGAGCGATGGTGACACACCTGTTGTTGAGTAATTCATAATATCGCAGAATCCATCCGACATGCGCCTTTCTCTTCATCTGTCAAACACTCAGAAACTCCCAGCGAGCGCTCGCAGGACCTCTGTCTCGCTCGATTCCAGAGAGAGAACGAATCAACGAGCCTTGCTGCAATCACATATACAGAACCTGCTCAAATTCGAGACCATGCTACCCCTGTTGTCCCGCGACGACATACATACCCCTCTGTATTCGAATTGGTGGATAACGGAAAACTATTGCTGCTACGGATCTGTCGATTTACGTTCAACAACCCCGCCTAAACCAACACCCCGGTACTCTCAAACGAACACTTCACGGCGACTGGCAGACTTAACACATTTTAACGCACCATAGCCAATCTTTTGCCTTTCAGCGGAACACACATGGGCTCTGCATACACTGAAGTAAAATCACTGATTCTGTTATGCGTGCCATTTTCTGCCCGCTGGCTATACGAAGCAGCATTGTGACTAGGACGCCGTGATGAGATGTACAAATCGTGAATTTTGATGCATCAGCAGCTCTTAGTGACCAAGCAGTGAGATGGAGGGCACAAAGCAGAAAGAGTCCGGGTAACTATAACTCCTTCGTGCTTCCTATGCTGTACTCCTATACGCACGGAATTCTTGAACGCTCCCTTTTGCATCGAATGTACGGGCCGTGGACGGACACCGAGGCACAGAGTCATCAACACGACATTACCTGCAAGGTATGTGCGGTCAAGGGGTCACTGAACCAATAATAAAATAAAAAGGAAGCGCCCATACTGAAAATACCTCATCTGCCGCAATGCCGAACCACGAGCGCTGATGTTGCTGTCCATCAGACACTGCAATGAACCCTAGATGTTATATAACATATGTAGTGAATCAATAACTTGCCCTTCCTATCACTCTTCCTTTCACACACCATTTGATGCTGATCATTCTATTCCTCTTTGCGCTGACGCGCTCCCTCCGCGGCAGCCCCTTGTCGCCTCAAGACTGTCTTCCCGTCGAGTTCACCGTTCTTGATACACGCGATAGTATAAGCAACCACTTCGGACAGCGCACGGTGCAAGACATCGTCATTAGCTGTTTAGCCACCATCTTCGCCTGCACATGGACCGCGATCCATCCCAATATCCCTGCTCCGACCGATTGTTGGTGGACGCGCTTTAAACGTCAAGTGATGACCATGATCTATGCATTGCTGGTACCTGAGCTCATAACAATCTGGGCGCTCAACCAGAGAATGGCTGCGAAGGAAATTATGGAAGAATATAACAAGGAGATTCTGGGAGGTAATGCACGACCAAAAAAATGCAATCCGCGCCTTGCTAATGGTCGCTGAACCAGCCATTGACGATGCTCAGAAGGAACGCAATCTATGGATGGCCGTCATTGATGCAGTAAAATGCACTCGCACGACAATGCGCAATCTCTTCTACAACTCGCCACTTCCTGTGAAATCAGAAAAAGGGCCTCGGTGGACAATGACGCATGGTTTTTTCTTACAAATGGGCGGCTTCATGCTTTCCGAGGGGGGAGAACTAGCTCATACACTCCTTGATGGGAGTAGGATGGAACATTCGGAATCGCAAAAGTTACTATTCAACATCCAAGGAGGCACTATCGACCCGCCACAAATAACTGCAGACGATATCATGGATCGAAGTAAAGGCGACGCTATATCCAAGACAATCATCATTCTCCAAACGACGTGGTTTATCGTTCAATGTATCGCGCGGTGGTCGCAACACCTACCTGTCACCGAAATCGAAATCATTACGCTTGGTTTCGCCACTCTCAATGGGATCACCTATGGATTATGGTGGCATAAACCTCAGAATGTGGCGCGCCCAGTGTTTTTAGAGCGAAAGCAGAAGAATACCGTGGGGATCCCGGAAGTCAATGATTCGTCCGATGATGCAGCGAATAGCATGAGGTCTGAAGCCACTTCTGTGACATCGGAAGGTTACGCATGGGACACTGCATCGCTGTTTCAAGTTTCCAATGCAACGAAAGACTCGTGGCTCGGACGAAAAATCCGGGCAGAAATACAGAACAGGATGCCTTGGCTGCTTCCAGTCATCATTCCGTATCGTATAATTCATGCATTCTTTCGGGGATTTAAGAAACTTTTAGACAACAATGGCGATGGCAAGCATCGAGTGCCAATATTTTATTCAGCCGGCAGCAATGGAGAGGACTGGGCTTTGATTGATGGTATTTCAATAATAGGTCCACTCTTCGGGTCTATTCACCTGATTCCTAGTTGGTTTCTTGCCTTCGGTTCACGCCAAGAGATGTGGCTTTGGAGGGTATCGTCAATTATAATCACAGCGGTACCCATGAGCTTTAGAGTGGGGGTAATGGTTGCACATGTCCATCAGATTTCAAATATAGTGAACATTTTCGTCAGCATTGGTTTTTTTCTCTACCCTATAGCTCGCCTAATCCTCATCATTCTCTCCCTCACCGACCTCCGCTACCTTCCCCCAGGTGCCCTCCAGACCATCGAATGGACGACTTTTATCCCCCATTTGTAGAACTACATTGCCTGCGTGTAGTGCTGCACTTCCAACCCAAAACCTCTCGAGCTATTTCCTCTAAATGTGCATAACCACTGTTTTCAGTATACAGTATCTTCACTCGCTCACCCCGTGTGGAAGGACCATGATGCGGCGATTCGCGGTGCGAAGGTAGATTTACTTGTCACCCAATAACATCGTGCCATGTATGCTGAGTCGCTGACGTTGATCGTGTATAAAGTAGGTTTGGTCACTGGCCGCATTTCTCGGGCTTGCGGTGACAATGTCGGCATCAGGGACCTGCAGGCATCATCTCACACGAACAGGGCGTACGCGGATACGAAGTTGGGCAAGCATGAATTATGATGGTGCGTGGGCTGCGGACGCAGCAGTGTTGGACGCAGCAGCTTGGAGGGCGGCGACAGCAGGTGCAGAAGTGAGTCTTCGCATGGATTCGACTTGGGAAAAAGACGATGGGCTCCGAGAAGAATGGGTGAAGGAGATGAGGAGTGCGGCGAAGAAGCAGCGGCGCTTCGACGTGCGATCGACTGGGCCATCTCGCCTGACGAATCCCAAACGTGCCACTTGCACACCGAATGGAAGAGGGTATCACTCCTGGCAGCATCCTACACACTCCAGCGTCATAGTTCCACCTCCGACTCCTCACAGACGAACGGTGGCTCATCCCAAGCTCATTCCGTGAGTAGTTTCACCGCATTTAACAGGGCTGAGTTATATCCTTTGACGCATTTCAAGGATATCGATGATTTCCCAACGTGTCGTTATCCTCAGCTTTGGATAAGCAGCGTTGTGAGGAAAGGATGAGAGGCCTCATGATGGTAGTGGTAAATTCGAAATCTTGCCCCAAAATAAAATAATTCGACCAGCTGATGCCGGCTGGTCGGGCTCACTCAACACCCCCGTGCCATTGAAGTGTGATTTCAAACTGGCCTGGGCACCACTCTCGTTCGCTTTCAACGCCGGACCTCTTGTATGTCCCCCGCTAACCCTGTGTACCCATCGTGCGTGGTGCAGTGAAAGCTGGAAACTATCAGGCTGCATTGTCACTGCAAGGCCGTGGAGTACAGAGTAGTCCATCCTCTAAATATAGACCAGTCTACTCGTGGTTAACGGGCAGTGAGAACATCCCAAGTCAGACGGCGTGGGAGTGGGCGCTCGTCAGCTGTGTGAGATAATAGGCGCTCGTTGCATGAAGCATTTTCTTGGAAGCTCCAAGTGTTTCGACATCCGTACAGCGATGCTTATTCGCTCTGCAGCTGACATACGTGTCTTCAAGCGAGTCAAGAACTCTTACCAGAAAAAACTGTATGTGGTATCCTTGTTTTTGGCACGCCTGAGCGTCTAAAATTAAATCTAGCGCCCAATCACGTCTGTTCGCATCGACAGCGAGAGAACATTTTGAATGTCATGCTAGACATGTCTTTCGCATGTAAGTAAATATAACAGACAATGAATAAGGAGCCTCCTTCCATCCCAGTCGTCGACGTCTCCCAGCACCGTCAACGTGGATACCGTTTATTCCCGTCCATGCTCGTCATTTTATTCCTCTTCTCGCTGATGCGCACACTCGGCGGCAGCCCTTTGTCACCTCCATACCCCATCTCCGACGACTTCCCCGCTCTCGACGCACGCGATGCCAGCAGCCACTTTGGACAGCGCACGGTCAACGACATCATCATCAGTTGCTTCGCTACGATCTTCGCCTGCACGTGGACCGCGATCCATCCCAATATCTCTGCGCCAACCGATTGCTGGTGGACGCGCTTCAAGCGTCAAGTGACGACCATGTTCTACGCGTTGCTGTTACCTGAGCTCATAACAATATGGGCACTGAAGCAGCGAATGGCTGCGAAGGAAATTATGGAGGAATACAACAAGGAGATTCTGGGAGGTAATGCATGATCGAGAAATGCACCCCGCGCCCTACTGATTGTCGCTGAATCTATGCAGTCGTTGATAATGCACAGAAGGGGCGCAATCTGTGGATGGCCGCCATTGATGCAGTAAAATGCATTCCCGCAAGAATCCATAAGCTTTTCTACGACATGCCACTTCCAGAGAAATCAGAAAAGGGACCTCGATGGACAATGGCACATGGTTTCTTCTTACAAATGGGAGGCTTCATGCTTGCTGACGAGGGAAAGCCAATTCATACCCTCCTTGACGGGACACGGGAGCGGAATCCTGAATCTAAAAGATTACTATCGAACATTCGAAGGGGTATTACTGACCCACCACGAATAACTGACGAAGATATTAAGGATAGGAGCAAAGGCGACGCTATATCCAAGGCAATCATCATCCTCCAAACGACATGGTTCATCATTCAATGCATCACACGATGGTCTCAACACCTTCCTGTCACCGAACTCGAAATCATCACACTGGGGTTTGCTGCTCTCAACGGAATCACCTGTGGATTGTGGTGGCATAAACCTCAGAATGTGGGGCGGCCTGTATTCTTGGAGCGAAATAAGAAGGATCCTGTGCCCCCGGAAGTCAATGATTTGCCCAATGATGCTCGACTTATGACGTCGGAAAGAGGCGAATCAGATGCCGCATCGCTGCTTCAAAAATCCAATGCAACGAAAGAGTCATGGCTCGGACGAAAAATACGACAAGAAATACAGAACCGGAGGATTTGGCTGCTACCATTCACTATTGCATATCAATTAATGCACGCTTTTTTTCGAGGATTTAACAAGCTTTTACGCAACGATGGAGACGGCAACGAGCACCAGGTTCCAATGTTTTATTCAGCTGGTGCCGCTGAAGGAGGCAAGGCTTCCCTCATTGGAACTTTGATAATCGTTCCATTCTTTGGATCTATCCACTTGATTCCTAGCTGGTTTCTCGACTTCTCTTCACTACAAGAGACATGGCTTTGGCGGGTGTCGGCAATTACAATCACAGTGGTACCCACGTGTGTTGGTGTGTTAGCCATTGTTGACGATTCCGACAAGATTCCAGAGATAGTGTTCCTTTTCATCGGTATTGGTGTATTCTTCTACCCCGCAGCACGTATAATCCTCCTCGTTCTCTCTCTCACCGCCCTCCGCTCCGTTCCTCCAGAGGCCCTCCAGACCATCGAATGGACAACTTTCCTCCCCCATTTGTAGACCGTCGCCCCGCGTATATGCACGACTCCGATGTCGCGTGTGTATAAGGCGTGGTTAGCGTTGGCGATTTGACTCATTCTTCGTAGAAATAAGACGAGTGTGCTTAAACTTTAGCTGCGACTTTGATTAGCTCGATGACACGGACAGTGTATACCCACAACGCTCCTTCCCAATCTACCCTCCTCTGGAATAGGCAAGCATACGAACAGCGTAGGGAGGCACCAGCCGAGTCTCCGACATCAACCTCCAATACCACGTAAGCCATGCACTGCGCACGGACCACAGTCGGCACGATGTGCACGAAGACGCGAGCGAGCGGAGTGGCCCGTCTACGTGGGCAACGAAAATTCAAGACGCGCACAGTCTTTCTAACGGAGGTCGGGCGCTCAGCTGCGCGAAGGGCCTTTGTCGTAGAGATACGCCACGCACGCCCTCGTCACATTATGATTGTAAGAAGGCAACGCTCTAGTCAGATGGAGGTGACTCCTGTTGAGTAAGTAGTTCAGTGCTAGATCGGTCTCCAATCTTTTCATAAACGCTCCGAGTCACTTCACTTCCTTGTCGTACTCGAGCTAGGTTCTCCGACACCGAATACCTCCATTGACAACGAAGCCAACACTTCCGTCTTACCCCTCCTAGGCCTCAACACTCATACCCTCAAATACTCCTCAGCAAACAGCCTCGCGTACGCGCTCTGCATCACATCCAATAACCCCTCCGCCTACAACCTCAACGTCGAGGTGCCGTTCGCTGTTGATGAGCACCACCACCACCCGCATGCGGTTTATTACCAGGGCCAGGACCTCACTTTCACTTTCCTCATTAACTCGCCTGGCGGATATACGTATCCTCTCCGCAAACCTACACTTTACACTTCCGGCACCTAACCAGGACCGAGTTGTCCTTCCTTGGCCGACAGCTGAGGACTGGTCGCGTTTCGCCCTACACCCCTACAGCAGCGCTATCGAGAATCGAGACACGCTGGGGGCGGCGATACGCTGCTCACCTCTACCACGCCACGTTCGGCCTCTCAAGCGCTCGCAATCTTCATCTTCATCTTCATCTTCATCTTCATCTTCATCTTTCCCACTACCCCTACATTCGAAGCCGTGAATCAAAAACGCTGCCGCAGTCGCTGCTATGCTATGCCATGCTCCACCAACCACGCTCATTCATATCCACATCTTGCCTCGCTAACACATTCGTCACAACTAAAGAGGAGGAGATCCTAAAGGCAGGCAATACCGAACAGAGAACAGAGAACAGAGAAGGCCACCCGCCGCCGCCGCCGGAGTCAGAGCGACCCTCATTTCGCCACCTCACCTCAGCGAATCGCCAAAGCCAGCTTGTTTTGTTTTTGTTTTTTTTTCTTTTTTTCAATTCAGAGCCACAACTCCCGAAAAATCAGATCCTACAATGTAGCTTTTAGAGCAAACGACTGTCCGGCCTGACCCTTCGTCGAACGCAGAAATATATACCAGCCAAATGCATTGCATGAACTCCACACTTAGATGGTTGGATTCGGATTCGGATTCGGATGATTGAGATTGCGATTGCAATTGCGATTGCGATAAAGAAACACCATCCGGCCACGAGAAGGCCAGCATGTGCATGCGCCGCGGCGTCCCGCAATGCACGATTGCAGAATTATACGAACAGGAAAAGGCGCGTGCGCGCTGGATCTGGAGCTGGATCTGCACCGCATCCACATCCATCAACACGAGGTGGGTGGGCTGCGCGCCCGACGTGGTGCTGGGGATGACGAGGCCGTGCACTGCGCCCCCCGAGACCAAAGTCACTCTGTTCGTGTCCGTACGGCGACAAACGAACGCCCCGGAAAGGCTGCCAAGGCGGATGTACCGGACGCTTCTTTCTGCCCATTGCGCCGCGGGGCATTCGGGCGGGGGTGTACATGTCGAAAATGGGCGGGGTTGTGGTTGACTCGAACTGTGTCATGTCGTGTCGTGTCGTGTCGTGTCGTGTCGTAGACCGCGAGAAAGGTGATAGGCGGCGATGAGGACCCTGTCTCCGGGGAGCAGTCGGACGTCCATCTAATCTAGTTGGATATTGGGGATACGATATCATACTCGCTTTAACAAAGGGACTTACTGGAAACCTGCAAAACAATATGACTTTCCGGGGATACGACAACGATGCGGGGTGCTCGTGAGCACGAGCATGCGCGCCCGCCTTCTCCCAGTCTACTTACTACAGCCATATATAGAGGATGGCTCGTACGTCCCTCATGTCCGATCCCTCCCAAACACGACATCTTTACCGAGAATAAGTGAAGCAAAGCACGTGTCCCGTAATCTTCATGGGGGAAAGTTGAAACACGACAGCAGTGTAGACGCACAGGCTGGCCAGATGGCTGGTGTCGTCGATGTACAGCATGACCTGCCATACCTGGATGATTTGGGTTTGATTCGTGTAAAGAGGCCCTGTGGATGGTGTATAGGCATAGCGTGAGTCGCTTCGGAGGGGGGGTGCGCGGCGCGGTGCGATATATCGAATCAGACGCACCAAGTCTCGCGATGACCATTGCGAGTTTAAAGGACAACACCGCCGAGTCAACATCCACATCGACCGCCATCCTCACACTATTCACCCACGGATGCAGAGGGCCCACCTGCTCCGCAATCAACGGTCGGCACACCGGGTCTCGGGCGTCCAAATCGTAGTAGTAGAACACAGACCCATACATAATTCGAGTATGTCAAAAGCCAGCGGCCGCCGTTGATCAGGAGGAAGAAGGTCGGCGAATTCAGCGGCGCCGCCATACAGCCATACGGGAGGAGGCGAGTCAGCGAAGGGAGTAAGTAACCCGTTCCTGGATCGGCGTATGAGCTCTGCGCTCGATCGTCGGAGGAGTAGATGTTCGAGCTCTGGCGCGGTGTATAGATCCATTAGTTTTTCTGAATGTAAAGGTGAGTATGGGTGGGATGCGTTAGATAGACACATTGAAGAGATGCATCCAGACGGGCTTTGCCCTCGATACCGAGGAGAGCGTTCTGCATGTCTGATTCTGGCTATTTAGTGTACAGGGACGTTGGCAGAAAAGAAAAGAAAAGAAAAGAAAAGAAAAGAAAAGAAAAGAAAAGAAAAGAAAAGAAAAGAAAAGAAAAGAAAAGAAAAGAAAAGAAAAGAAAAGAAAAGAACGACTCGCCTGCCGTAGCACCAAGACGTGTTCCCAGTCCAATAGCTTCAATATATCAATCCAGACCTCCCGAGGTAGCTCTACTAGCCATCGAGACGTGTTTCGCCGCGGAATGCGTCGCTGGTATCATAAACGCAACGCGTCAGTGCAATCATGGCTGTGATATAATAGCGGCCGACTGACCCAAATACTCCGGGTATACCAAAGGATTGTCAAGATCACCAGCCCGAGGCCAGGAGAGAACAAGAGAGGAAAGACACCCTCTCCTCTTCCGACCAGCGTCTGCATGATTGGTGTCAATGTCAATGTTGGAGGGACGAGACTGACAGTGAATTTCAACTTCAAACGCGTCAGCTGATACGCACGCGTTGGAGTTAGGGCAGGTGTTTTTGTAGTTCGGGGGGAAAAAATGTATATTAATATTATTATTATTATATGAATTTGGTATGAATGCGATACTGTGGAATTTCTGCGACGGATGTGCTATGTATGCGAAGATAGATTGGCCTCCCCTCATGTCATATGCCGTCTGAATACGGGAGCGGGGGGAGACGTGAGTAATGGAGGCAAACGGGAGGTAGCGAATGAGCCCCACTCGGACGGGGCCGAGCACAAGGGCGGATGGAAAGCGCTATATGTACGCAGGGTGTTGTTCTACGCCGGTGAAGCAGCTGGGAGAGAGAGGGCGATGTGGGTATCGAGGATGTCATCTCACAGTGAGACGCGGGAGCGCGGGTGGGATTGGGACATTGGCGAGTAGACACGAGCGGTGGGAGCCGGGATACAGCGCGGAGACACCTCAATGTTCACCTTCACCAGTCGCACTGACGAACGGTTAAATCGGGCGCGCGGGACTCGCGCTGTTTGAGGAGCGCCAGCGCGTTTGGATGGGCGATTGAATGGAGGAGGTATATTCCCGAGCCATACGTGCGACGACTGTCTCCCCGCCGAGGTAACACGAGACGTCTACAGCCTATCGCTTCTTTGAACACACCCCTCCCAACCCCGCCTCCCTGCATGTCTCTCGTCCCAGTCCCCGCGCTCCATTCCCTCGCGCCTCTCTATATGCGTCCCACTCCCCCATACCGCTTCCTCCATCTTGCCCAGCTACACAAAGTGTCGGAATAGTACTGCGAGGACGAATCATGCGGCGGTGATTAGAAGTCAGAACAGCTCCAAACTCCGCCTGTTTCCGGACCCCGCTTTGAAGTTTAAACCATGGGGCCGGTGCTTAAAGCTATTCCCTGCCCTAAACTCCGACTCCCGAAACTCTATGTATGCTCAACGCTCAACAACATGGATGGGGGGAAAGAGCTAGGAAGACCTGGAGAAGCGGGAGATCCACCTGGTGTGCCCCCTACACAAGTCACTTCCCTCATCCTACTAACTCATTCCCCCCGTTGACACTGTACACCCCACGGGTGCTCACTCTGTCTTGCCCTGCTGATACTTCCATGTCACCTTGCCAGTACGAAAGCAGTGCTATGTCACTGCATCTCACTGCGTGTCACCACAGAAACTATCCCTCCAACGGCGCTGCAATCAGCCACCCATCTCTCGCTCTCTGCTTCGAGGGTTTGGGTTAGCTGAAGTGGGGTATGTGATAGTTTGTAGCGAACCCAAGCCCCAGCCTATCTATCAGTTCAAGCCCCGGTTTATCTATCAGTCCAAACCCATACCTTCCATTTCAAGCCCATACCTCTAGTTCACATCCACAAACAAAACGTACTTGAGTTCGCGCGCTTGGCACGTCTATTTCGAGTAAATATTGGGAGAGTTGGGCTTGGATTGGATTGGATTGGGAGGAGGCGATTTGAGCATCCATTTCGTTTTTATGGGTATGATCAGGATATGATTAGAGCGTATACTCTAGAGCGATTGATTATGCGGTCAGGAGTGTACGACGATGACGACGACGGTGACGGAGGAAGAGGAGGGTCAAAACCGAGTGCAGGCGTCGCCGTGTACCCTCGAAGCTCATGGATAGGGGACGCATGTTCAGAGACCTAGAGTTACTCAGTGGTGCCAGTGACCTCCGCGCTCGAAATCGAAACTCGAATACGGGCTTGCTTGGGCTACGTGCGTCGCCTTGAGGACAAACCCGGATTCTGAGCGTTGAAGCTTGAATGCTCCGCCCAAGTCACAACTCGCTCTCGCCGCTCGCCGCGTGCCCGTGTGCCATTTACCATCTATCATCAAACACCAGCACGATCTCGATATGGGGCTGCACCGAAATATCATCGAGTCCTAGCATATGGACTAGTTCTCAATTGACCTCTGCGCAGCGCTAGACAGGACAGCGCGCACCATCAACATATTCCTTATTTTTTTCACCTTTCACCTCACTCTCTGCTTTTCCGTGCAGTGCGGTGCGTGCGTGCGTGCATGCGTGTCTGCTTTCCGCATTTCAAAATTCATTTGATCCCCTGTTGTGGGTGCGTTTCCAGGACTCAATCGGCTCTGGGTGTTCAAGAAGATGAATTGACATTGTCGAGGAAGAAAGAACGAGCTTAGAAGCACATTAGCGAATGTAGGTGACAGCTAATGAGGGGAAGATATTGTCGTGCAAGGGTGCAGGACAGTCATAAATACTTACGAAGGAAACTTTTCATTCTGGAAGCTGGACTTCCAAGTCCCAAGACATATATGAACAAATCAAAAACAAGAATTAAGCAATGCCATTATGCGCAATCGAACTATGCGGTATGTATATACTAATAGCAAACTATCCATCTAGATCCCAGAAACCCTCAAAGGTGAACCTCTGAGCCGCAGAAAAGTAGCTCAAAGATTGAGATTGACAGGAGTGCAGCCGACAGCAACAAGACCATCTGTCAATAACGCAATCAATGAAAACAAACTCGTGAAGGAGAAGAATAGGACACCCACTGTAATTGTTCTGGTCGCAGCAAACGGGCTGTGCAGAGCAGCTGTTCCCTGCTGCACCGATAACTGTGACGGGGCTGCAGTTCAACCCAACCTGCCCAACAACATCGTGAGCGACGACTCCGATGAGACTCAGAAGTCCGGTGATGTCAGCGCTATCAGCGTTCTGCAAAGAATTGCCTGCGCACATAAGTCATAAGTAAATAAATAAGAATACCGCAGAAAGCGAGACAAGAATACTACTCACAGCACTGGACGTCACCGGTGTTGCAGGCATTCTCGATGCTGGCGGCCACAAAGACGGTCATGAAGACGGTGGTGAAGAGAGCGAGCTTGGCGAACATCTTAGTTTGTTGGTGGTGCGGAGGCGGTGGAGAGTGTGGGTGAGGTTGATAGACGAAGGGCGGTCCGACTGATGAAGGACAAAAGACGACGTCGGACACGTTATATAGCTCCTCAAGAGGCTCGTGCGTTGGCGCAGGCGGTCTGGGTGGCGGGTCTGTGCGTCCCCAAACACGGAGCGGTTCTTCCAGGGTATGTAATAAAGAATCCCCAAAATCAATTAAGCATAGCCGAATTTGATGTTCGACTCCGAATTGTAGACATTACAAAAATAACAAAGTGGAATGATTTACCTCAGTGTTTCGAGCGCTTTTTCGGTAAACATAGTAACATGATGCTTTCTCAAACGCTTTCACTCACAGATCAACACACAGAGCGCGCACATGATGCCCCCCGGAATCTCAGAGTCTCAACCAACGTTAAACGCCAGGTATGTTCGGTCATCGCTGCGACGCAGAACGTAACTCGGGAATGTCCGAATGTTCATTAACAGGAATAGGCAAAACCTTCCTATTCGGGTAACGTAATCTTTCGGCGTCGATCCCTAATTCGGTTACGCGCCATTGCGGCGACTACTCCTTAACGTCTAAGCCCTAATGCTGAATACTGTCCAAATTACAACTCACATCTTCTTCTCTCTAACTCACATCTTCTTCTCTCTCCGCGTGCCAGGCGATGGTGCTTACAGGGGAAGTGTACGTCTCGCTCTCCCCGTTGAAAGGCACACAAGTGCGCACTCAATAGCTTGAATCAATGCTAGTGTTATAGAGTCCTAATGCTTAGACGACCTGACGCGTTTTCGAGTAGAAAACGCGCCGTCAGTGCTGAGCTTTTACCGTTCGCCTCTGCATTCTGTATAATCTGAACTGTATACTGACTCTCAATCATATGTGTACACTTCAAGATACCATCAAGAGCGTAGGGCAGCTGGCGCGGCCCCTGATGCCGATGCTGACATTGAACGTGGCGAGCCGCACCCAATCAGACCCATCGATTGTCGGTGTGTCCGTTGCTCTCCACCAGTCCTTCGTCCCACTATCACATCAACCGACCAATCGTCACTCAGTTCCACACACCACGCCAGTTAGATTTACGCACGCAGACGGGTCCTTTTGTTCTCCGCCCGCCCTCTACACCAACGACTCCGCCCTCCCCGTTCATGCCCTCCTGCTCCTCTGGCCTATCCCCATCCCCACCCCACCCTCCTGTTCCCTCTCTCTCTCCTGGCTCACATAGAATTAGCGGGGCGGAGGAGGGACAGTCGCGTGGTGCACATACAATGATACATCGTGGATGTTTGCGAGGGGTGAGGGACAGTCGCGTGTGTAATGGTCATGTGCTTTGAGGATATGCGGAAGGCATACTCGCGCGTAGTCACCTTAATCCTCTTTTCGCTGCACCTTCCCTCGCACCGGATCTCCTTCGCACATATTCTTACTCTCGTACCCCTTTGAACGACACATATACTCACAGAAGACCGTCACGGGTCCAGCAACATAGAACGATGTGTGGATTATGGTACGCGGTCAGAGGATGTAATGCATACATTGGTAGTCCCTGCCGCTCTCTTACCCGCTCTCGCCTTACCTTCCCCGCCGTCCACATCCGCGTCATACGTCCGCCCCTCATCGACATCCACACCATCACAGGCACGCCCGACACTACGCCCTGACCAGTAAGGGGCCGCTCGATTTGGGAGGGGTGTCGGTACACGTAGGGCTCCTAGAAGCGGGACAGCGCGCGCGGCGTTATCGTCGTTCTGTCTGTCAATGACCACCACAACCCATGTCGTGTCCTACTATACTGCTCACGAGGCTGGCACGCGCGAAATATTTCATCCAATTTACTGAAAATTTTCGATAGCATCGGGAAGCTTTTACTCAACGCGACTGGATGTGCTGCATTGTTAGCCGCACGGTCACCTTGCGGGCGCGCACACCATTCACAAAAGGAAATCGAAAATTTTTTATTTGAATGATGTTTGCGGGAATAATGCACGAACCTGGTATCAATAGTTGTATTAAATCTCTGAATAAAACACACTGAACTATCAGACTCGAGTCAACGTGCCGTTGGAACAATGAACTCTGCTATAGTTATTGAGCCACGTTTGTTATGTGCCTAATCAGGTCCAATAGAATGTTGAGAAGAGCGTCCACAACAAATTTATAACCCGGACAAGCCAGAAGTTCACATCATACAGACGTGTACAAAATCTCAAGGCAGCAAATCTCAACTTCTCTTGCGACGCATCAAGTCCACAGAACTGAAAAATACCGCTATGAATAGCCACGCCTTGACCAGCGCCCGCCCACAAACAAACGCCGTAGCACGCCGCCGAGGGTCTTCCACCACTCACCGCAACGGCCAGGAGGACGCTGACTGCGACTGTGACTCTTACCCCGATCAGAACGTCGTGTGTCCTTCGAGAAAAGGCCTATTTGACCTTCAGAACTTGTCATGAAAGGACATGGGGAACCCAGTTAACGGACAACGGATGCACAAAGGGTGCCGGTGTCCATGAAGGCGTACGTATGCGCATCCACATAAGAACGTCTCTTTCATTGAAACGCGTCTATATCCGCTGGCAATCCCATTGAACTTCGTCGTCCCAAGTCAGACGATATCAATCTCGATTTATTATGCCTCCCTACGCGTCGACCTCGACCTCGAACATCAACAACCTCAACGACACACTTTCCCCCGCATTTGCAGTGGCCCTGGGGGCCCACTCCTCACAAACGATAGACCCGGAATTCGAAGCTTACTTCGGTACATCAGGCGAAGACGTAGCTTTCCCAGCGTGGGACGCGGGCCACGTCGACTGGGCGGCCGCACTTGGTACGCAGCCCTTGGACATGACATGGAGCCAGGATGCAGCCACTGATCATTATCCGCGAACAGGTGATCCGGGGTCTGCGACACAGGCAAATATCGAACCGCCCATCGAATTCCCGCTATTTCCCACCCTGGATCTAGAAAAGGCATTGTATGATGACTCTGTATGGGAGTCGCTGTGGCCCAACGCGCCAGCCGCGCCCGGCATAGACGCACACGCGCCGGTGAACATCCCAGCTCCGCCCCTCATCGCCGACCCATATACAGTCGCGTCCATGGGTGAGTACAGCCCCACAACCTCATAACCCAGACGTTAACATACTTTCCAGGAGGCTATACACCACAGCCGGCCCAAGAGGCGCACACATCGGGTTTTGTCACCCCACAACAGCTCAAACTGCCTCCACGGCAGATAGCGCTACCCACCCCCAGCTGGGGTGCAGCACAAGGTCGGCTTACCACGAACAACCTTCACAACGCGCATATACTCACCTCCCTGTTCCAGGCACACATGCAATGCTTCCATCCAAGCTATACCGCAATGATCGGCGAACGGACGCGTCTCCGCATATGTTTGTTGCTGAAGCGGAGACGAGGGGTAGATCAAGGGCTAGTGGTAAGTTCTACAAAGTCATGATCGATAGAACGATACTGAAAAAAAAATTGGGATAGCACGTACCGTGGTGCCATCGCATGGCTATGTTCGTCCTACTCCATATCAAAAGGACTACACCCTAAGAAAAGAGAAAGGAAAAGGTAAGGTAGCACAAAGTAGTCGTGACATGTTCGCTGATTATTGGATAAAGGAAAGGAAGTAGTGCGAGATATCCATCCCGTCCCTTCCCCATCCACCAGCTGTGATCCTCGAGAGGGGATGATGTATTACCACACTATATCTGGCATAAGCGCCGACAAAAGAGATCTCGCCAGCTTCGGTCAAAACGCAAACGCGCCACGACGCGCAGTTCCAAAGTATGTGTTCTGCGCAACTCCCCTCTCTACGATCCACGCGCTGACATCGGAATCATATAGCATGGAACAGCGCACCTTTGGGGTCGAGAGGCGCAACACACACCATGTGATGGGATCGCGGGCATACCAACGCCCAACACCACACTTGCCTTCTGCCGCCTCATCGTGCTCATCCTTGCCATCCCAGCCATCCTCGTCCTCGCCCTCGTCCTCCCAGCCTCAGTCCATATCCCAGCCCAAAAAATCAAGAGCACCCCGCCAAGCAAAAGAACGAGGCACGATCATGCCCAACTTCCGCGCACCCCTCTCCGCGCACGCGCAGAGCGAAGAAGCAGCCCGAGACGCCGAGAAAGCCGCGAAAAAGGCGGCTGTAAAAGCGGCTGCCGATGAGGTGAAAGCGGAGGCCAAGCGAGTCGCGCTCGTTCGCAAACAGGAGCGAGCCGAGCAGCGGGAGAGGGAGAGGGCAGCGTCGATGCGCACGGTGGCTATGGGAGGAGCGGAATCGATTGGGGACGCAGTGGGATCGATGGGCGTTATAAATTTCCGTCGTGGGAAGTAGCGGGACACGTGGTGGTCACTTGGACTGGAATTTTCGACGTCTTGTTTTCTTCGTTCGTTACGGTTCTTGTTCATTCTGCTTTTGACTTTTGTCGCTACACCTGTATGTGTCAAGTTGTACTATCAATCTCTTCCCCCTTGTATTTAGCTTATATCTTGTATTTTGTCAATCTGTCATGCTATTCCTCGTACTACTTACTTACTAGTAGTTGCTTACTACTACTATTATTGACCAGCTGTAGCAACACTTTGTTCTGTCAAAGTCACCTTGTAAACTCTCCATGAATCTTTCAATGCACTAGTTCCTATTGCGCATCAGATCTAGACTTCATGCTGTAGTGAGAACTCATCAATGAAGCTCGATTTCCTACGGCGCCCTTGTCTCGTCGCCAGCGCGCCTCTTGTCGCGTCGCCCACCTATGTCTCGTCTCCCGCCTGCTGTAGATGAACAGCGAATGCGTGATATCAACAACACCTTTTTGTCGATGGATGAATTTCATACCTCATTTGTAGAACCACATTGTCTGCATGTATCGATACACTTCTGACTCGAAATCTGTCGGGCTGTTTCCTCCAAATGTGCATACTTGTTGTATTTAGGACCCACTATTTTCACTCGGTCAGTGTGAAAGAACCGTGATGCAGCCGAGTGTATGTAGCTGACAGTGAGAGAGGTGATTCGGGGCGCGAAAGAAGATGACATCGCTTATGTATAAGTCGTCTTTAGTGCGTTTAGTGCGTCAATGATGGGGAAGTAGAAATGGGCGTCTTGTTCAGTCCAAACAAGATCTCTGACATGGTTTAGCGATGACGCGGCAAGAACACAAGAACAACCCTGTATACTTACAGCGCTACTCTGTTACCCTCCTCTCGAGTAAGACAGGGTAAAACCGTCCACGTCACTTGGATACAAACTTTAATCGAGGCCCTTTGCTCAAATAATCACTTCCATGGCCCCGACGACAACCTCCAATACCACCTATACGATGTTTACCACCACCTCAATCATGTCCTGTCCTGTACACCCCATCCCTTTTCGTACAGAATCCGTCGACTCACAATTCAGATTGCGCATGGACCATACTCACTACGCACGCACCCCGGGGCCCCGCCAATACACGAAAACACACAGCCTGCTGCTAATTCCAAATTCAAGGAAGATGGAGGATGAGCATCGAGATTTTGGAGCTAGTAGGGTGACACACTTATTAGCTAGTATCTTGTCGCCTCGCACCCAGCTGCCATTTCAAGCCAATTGCCAAGGGCAAGAGACAACATGACATGCAAGTCAATCCTTTGACCAAGAAGACAAAATGCGCAGCTTGTTCGCGTGCGAGAGGCGGAGGTGGCGATGAGGAAAAGCATGCGTGCGCATGGTGTGGCGGATGCAGGGCGCGAGGGACAAGAAGTGGGCAGTCATCACTGGCTCTAACGACCATCTAGGAGGGTTGTCTGTGCCCAACCACCGCCCATCCCCGATTTCCTACACCGTCTGCTGCCGCTCGCCGCCTTTCTTAATGCTCTTTTCTCGTTGCCCATCGCCTCGCGCGCATATGCACATACATAGATCAACGGCGACTAGAGAGGACATGGGGAACATGCGAGCGTGGGAGTGTGAAGCGTAGCGTGCTCGCCTCACTCTCATTTCTCGCTGCTCCTTGGAGAGTTAGAGTCGCCGCTATACAGCGCAGGCGGAAGGCAATATTTGGCGTGTCAGCATCGAGGCCCTACAGGGATCATATGTCATAGAACAGGGCGGTCGCGTATACAAAGAGTATAGTATGGGGAGTGCTTGGGCTAGTACGGACGAAGTAGAAAAGGCGAAGAATCAAGGACCTTGGACTCTAAGAGAGAGCGGTGCTTTCGGCACCGACATACGATTGCTGGTTCACCGTTGGCTACGTTGTGAGAGAGGAGGATGGCGACGACGCATATATTGAGGCAGGATGCAGGATGTACGCGCACAGGCCTGAGAGTATAGCAGAGAATGGTTCGTATGATTTCCGCGACGCGGATGGCAAGAGGGCAGACGTGAGATAATGGAGGTAGGATGGACGATGCTTATGAAGTGGAGGCCTAGTATACGTACCGGTCCGTGTACGTGGAACGCAAGGGAGAGAATAGACGGGAAACACTTGCAGGCGCCAGGCAGAGACGAAAGATTAGAAGGGAGGATGGGCGTATTCTCAAGGTACTTGATCTTGTTCTTGAAATGCCTGAGCGTCTAAAATTAAATCTAGCGCCTAATCACGTCTGTTCTATGGCGGTCAAAGTGGTGCATATGGCGGTCAAAATGGCGCATAATTATTGCGCGAAAACATTTTTGGTTTTAGGGGCTGCGCGAACATATTTAGGCCAATTACTGATGCGCGAACATTTCTAGGTTAGTAAATTCTTGCGCGAAAACATTTGGTTTTTGCGCAAACATTTCAATTTCGCGCGAAAACATTTCAATTCTTTGCGCGAAAACATTTTTGTCGCTCAAACATTTTTTTTTCAAGTCCGCGCAAAAACAATTATAAGTGTTGTACATTTATAATACGGTGTCAATTTCAGCAATTAGAATTGCATAGGTAATCCATGAGGCCGCTACAGAAGCGAGACAGAGATGCAAAACAAGAGGTAAGGCACTGAGTAGTAACTACGTGTCTCGCAAACACCCCATAGGCTATAGCTCAGAGTCAGATGCACCATCTACGTATAAGATCTCTTTCAGCGAGCACTAAGAGCCGCGGGACGCATGGGTACGTGTCACTCAGTCCGTCAACAAACGAAGGGACATTCACTTCCCAACAATGACGGGGAACTCGCAACACCCACACAGCTGTTCTTCTTTCAATGCATCAACGGTCCAAAAATAGTCCAAAATAGGTGCATATTATGTGTCCTGTAACTCTGATATACTGACCACACTGCAAACTCAACGGAACAGAACCACCACTGACGTTGATATAAGTTTCACCTCAATCTATAATCTATTATGACAAGCAGGGCTGTGTGGGCATGGGCTTTGGGGCCAAGAGGCCCAGGATGAGGCCGGAAACCATGACTCTAGGATGTAGTATATGCCTCCTCTCAACCTCTACTAGGAAGCTCTTGTCTCCAAGTCGTCTTCGTCGATCTCAGCTGCCCTGGTGAGCAGAAAGAACTAAAAATAAGTCCCGGACATACATGTACCTATAGCGAGGTCCTAGCATGGTGCAAATTTTGCTCACGCATCCCGCTCCACGTCGACAAGGACGACCACAAGCACGCGGGAAGCGATTCAGATAATTTTTCTCTCTGATGACTACTCGATGAGTCGCGTTTACACTGCTCTCAAGCCCCCTCGACGTTGACAAACATGACAGCGACCAACAGACGGAGCGAAAGGTATGTTCCCCTGCCCGGGTACCTCTGACATCTGACTAGCGTTTATTAGGGTAAACACTAAGCACAATGTTGTGTCAGCCCATCATATGGTCAATCCATAGATATAATGAAAATCTATGAGTTGGAAAAAATGTTTGCACAACAAAAGTTTTCGTGCAACAAAAATGTTTTCGCACAAAGAATAGAAATGTTTTCGCGCGAAATTGAAATGTTTGCGCGAAAAACAAAAGTGTTCGCGCAAAAACCAAATGTTTTCGCGCAAGAATTTACTAACCTAGGAATGTTCGCGCATCAGTAATTGGCCTAAATATGTTCGCGCGAAATCCAAATCCAAAAATGTTTTCGCGCAATAAATATGTGCCATTTTGACTGCCATACGAGTGAACCTATAGAATACCTAGATAAAATATCCAGGTTATATTACAACGCAGAAAAGAATCCTTCTATCACAAATGGGGGATGTAAGTCGTCCATTCTATAGTTTGAAGGGTACCTGGAGGAGGGGAGTGGAGGGCGATGAGTGAGAGGACGAGAAGAATTATGCGTGCTATGGGATAGAGAATGAGAATACCGATTATTAAATTGTTGAGATTATTCGCCAAAAACGCAACCACTGCGAGGTATATTGGTACTGCCGTGATTATAATTGCTGACACTCGCCAAAGCCACATCTCCTGACATGACGCGAAGTCGAGAAACCAGCCAGGAATTAGGTGAATAGACCCAAAGATTAATCCAATTGTTAAAACACCAATGCGAAAGGTGCTGAACTCTCCATCGAAGCGAGCTGAGTAAAATGTTGGCACCCGGTGGTCGTTGCCATCACCATAGTTGCCCATAAGCTTCCCCAATCCGCCAAAAAATACCTGAATGATTCGATATGCTATGGCTACTGGAAGTTGCCAGAGCTTTCTGTTCTGTATTTCCTGTCGTATTTTTTGTCCAAGCCACGAGTCTTTTGTCACGTTGGTATAGTGAAGCAGTGGTGCATTGTCTATTTCATGCATCATCGTCATATCTTGTCTTTTCCGTTCCAAAAATATTGGGCGCCCAACATTCTGAGGTTTATGCCACCATAACGTGTAAGTGATTCCATTGAGAGCAGCGAAACCAAGTGTAACAATTTCGAGTTCAGTAACGGGAAGGTGTTGCGACCATCGTGCAATGCATTGGACAATGAACCACGTTGTTTGGAGAGTGACCAAGAGCTTAGATGCTGTGTCGGCTTTGTTTCGATCCATGATGTCATCGACAGTTATTTGCAGGGAGTCAATGCTACCTTCTTGTATCGCAGATAGTAAGGTTCTGCTACTGGCATGATGCTGCAACTGTGTCCTATCGAGGAGTGTATGAACTGGTTCGCCATCTTCAGAAAGCATAAAGCCTCCCATTTGTAAGAAAAATCCATGCGTCACCGTCCACCGAGGTCCATTTGCTGATTTTTCTGGAAGTGGCGAGTGGTAGAATAGATCACGTATTGCCGCGAGAATACATTTTACTGCATCAACAACACCCATCCATAGACCACGAGAACAAGATTCATTTTGAGTATCGTCAATGACTGGTTAAGCAAGAATTAGTAAGGAGTGAATTGCATTTATTGATTGTATATTACCTCCTAGAATCTCCTTGTTATATTCCTCCATAATCTCCTTTGCAGCCAATCTCTGGCGTAGTGCCCACATAGTTATGAGTTCGGGTGTCAGCAATGCATACACCATAATCATAACTCTGCGCATGAAGCAGGTCCCCCAGGAATCAGTGGGAGCAGGAATATTCGGATGAATTACAGTCCATGTGCAAGCGAAGATCATGGCAAAACAACTGATTACGATGTCTTGCACCGTGCGCTGCCCAAAGTGGCTGTTGTTTTCGGGTAAAGCATGAGTGGAGAAGTCGTTGGAAGTGGTGTTTGAAGGCGACAGCGGGGACCCTGCAAGGGTATGATTGAATGCAAGGATGAAGAGAATTATGAGCATAATTGCTCAAGGCTGATATGTCTCGCTTGAATAGATCTGATTATATACAATGGTAATGTATGCTGCGAAACATGCTCTACGTACAGCCTGGTAGTATGTATAGTAATGTTGTGCTCGATGACAGACCTAAATAGTAAGTGTCAAGGTGACTAACCTCCGCAGCACATGAAAATATTCTTAGAAGTTCTCAATAAGCGCACATAATTACTCTATGAGATTCTAACTATGAGTAGCAACTTGGGCAGGTGAGCACGTTTAACTCCTGCACCACTAAAAATATCAATATCTTAGCTTCATTGATATCCTGTTGAAATACCTACGAATTCGAGCAACACTGAATTGAGTTGAAAGTGGAGGCTGCTCTGTCAGTTGTACCACAGCATTCTTGCACTGATGTTGACTGTCTTGATCAATGAACCCAGGAATCACCTACTGCTAGTCCCAGTGCTACTTCGCTGAGATCAGAACTGATGGCCTATTGTTGTAGTTGTGCTATGTTTCCTGTGTTGTTTTTTCATCTTCGATTTGCCCATGTGCTCTGTACATCTTCTGACAACTGTGCATGTGTAATTACACCATATCCCTATCTCTGGTCCCCTTAGGCATCACCTCTCATCGACCTCCAAAAGGCAATATATTCTCTTTGTAAGCCTCTACTCCGATAAGTAATAATTAAGCAGTACTGAATTGCTACATACTCAGAATTGATGTGAGAGGGGCCGCTTTCTTCCTACACCAGCGCTGTCAACAGTCAGGATCTGTTGAGGGCTGTAACAATTTGTTCCTCGCTTCTACTGTGTCGTGTCGTGTTTGGGTGCTGAAGTGCTCGCAGAGTCTGCGTCTTGGGAATTACCCTCTGCATTCGAGACTTCGAGTGAATAAATTGCGGAACACAAAATCATATCTGGCTCTGCCCAACTACATGGACTCACATATAGTTCCAGCAATATCAATCAGTCTGCCTACAGGACCGAACTGCCCACGCAGCCTATGTTGATGAGTAGGGATGTAAACTGGGCTGTGAACTGGGCTGTGAACGGGGCTGTGAACGGGGCTGTAAATTGAACATAGTATGACTGTAGAAGGGAAACAAAAGGATGAATTGTCCGTTAGTGATGAGTATGACTGTCCTGGTTCTGTTGATGGAAATGTAATTCCAAGAATATGTTTCATGCTGTGGAGATCAGTGGACTTGGGTGGAGATTAAAGCACTGGTCTGCATTAAGTCGCTCTGCTGACTCCTACAGCTACATCAGGCTGTGGAAGAAGTTTCACAGCTTATTCAGCCCTTAAAATGTCGGACTACTCAACTATTCATCTGCGGCACCAAAATGTTGTTTGTCTATATGTTAGTGCATACACTAACATGTTCCTCACTTTATGGTCCTACCGATATCGTCAATAACTTTGGGCAGCGCACGGTGCAAGACATCGTTATTAGCTGTCTAGTCACCATCTTTGCGTGTACGTGGACCGCGATTCATCCAAGTATCCCTGCTCCGACCGATTGCTGGTGGACCCGCTTCAAACGTCAAGTGACGATCATGGTGTGTGCGCTGTTGGCACCCGAGGTGATGACAATCTGGGCGCTGGAACAGTATTTCGCGGCAAAGGAAATTATGAAGGAATATAACAGGGAGATCCTAGAAGGTAAAGCACGATCATCCAATGTGCTCGACAGCTTACTGAACCTGGACGCATCAGCCAGTGATGTCCCTCAGCAACAAAGTGCACGTATGAGCGCTACTGGTAAACTTATTCCCGCATCAATCAATAATCGTTCTGACAACATGCCACGTTTCGACAAACCAGTAAAAGGCGCTCGATGGACAATGGTGCACGCTTTTTTTGCACAAATGGGAGGCTTCATGCTTTCTGAACAGGGAAAGCCTCTCTGTACAATGCTTGCCAGTAGCCGACAAAGATCTAGGACACTATTATATCACATCCAAGAAGGAATAGTTGACGTCCCACGGATCACAGAAGAAGACATTATGGATCGCAGCAATACCGGCGGCGCCATTGCCAAGATATTCATCATTTTCCAGACAACAAGTTTCATCGTTCAATGCATTACACAATGGTCGCAATGCCTTCCCGTTACCGAGCTCGAAATTGTTACGATTGCTTTCGTCGCTCTCAATGGAATCACCTACATATTACGGTGGCATAAACCTCAGAACGTCGGGCGTCCTGTGTTCTTGGAGCTGAAGAAACGCAATGTCACACCTCTAAACATAATCGATATGACGAAAGAATTTCGTCTGACGAACGATACTAGTTCCGCAGATGCCTCGACTAGTGATTGCACTGTAAACTTCAGAAGAGACTTCTGACATCGACAAGAAATACGAGAAGGAATTGAACATAGGCCTCCTTGGCTGCTTCCTGTCGTCGTGTTCTATCTCAAATGGTATATGAAGTGGATTGGGTTACTTCATAATTTATCTAGCATTTCCCCAGACTCTCTATCTATATTACCTCTTACCATATCCAAACTCTTAGACCCAGTAGCATAGTGTATCTACCAAGTTATCCTTGTCATACATATGGGCGGTGCGAAAAGCATCAGCAATTGAAAATATGTAAGCACACTCGCAGAAAGCTGTTGCGCGAAGCCCGCAGAGCAGACAAAAAACACGCTGCAGCTTGCCAAGGCGTGTAGCCCGCAGAAAACCAAGAGTGAGATTAGGCAGGGTTAACGAGACTGGCTCCAAGTCGACAGTCCAGACACAGTTCACCTTTTGGGCAGATCACTTATGGGCAATGAAACTCGAGAGAGTGCAGCGTGAGATTGGGGTGTATTCGTAGGCATGCTGGTCACTTTGGAGTATTTGGGGTGCTTAGCGAGGGTTCTGAATGTACGCGGGTGCGGTAGTAGCGATGTCGTCTTCCGTTGAAGTTGGCAATGTAGTGGGTGGAGTCAGGTCGCCTGAGTCGAGGACCCGCGGTGATCCCGGCGGAGTTTGGATGAAATCAATTTTATTAAAAGCAAATATTTATTATCTTCCATTCTTCTACCGCCATCTGAGGTTTCTCATCCTTTCCTCGCAACACTGCTTCGGAACACCGCTAATCCAAAGCTGAGCAAAATGGCACGTCGGGCAATCATTTATATAACCTGAACTCTGTGGAAGGATATCACTCAGCCGTCTTCTACTCGTAACTCAATCGACTAACGAAACGAGCGGGCGCTACTTACCCATCCGAATCCTCGCCCGCCACAAAAATTCGAATGTAACAACATCCGTACATGGCTCCGGTGAATTAGTAAATGGTCTAAGGCTTGAGATTGGGTTTGGTTCATGGGGTGTTGGCACTGCTCGTAGCAAGCGACGCGTTTGGAATGGAGGTGTTGGGTAAGCTATAAGGATTTTGTTTTCAAGCTCGGTTGACTGACTGGATGGTGTTCTACCCGTACTACCTACGTAGGGCTGCTCTTTTGCAGCTTTCCAGTCGTGCACATATTCACCCTCCCGACGTATACTTACCGGAGGTCCTGTCGTAGTTCGAGCTCGTACCCCATCTCCGTGTACTCGTCTAGACATGCACCATTGCATGTCAGCGGTTCCTCTCACTCTTCATGTATGTGTGCTCTCCCAAGTGCCGCTGCGTATTCGCCTTAAGCGTCCTCATGGTTCCCCCGCCCATTGTTGGCGCTCTCGCCTAGCCACCCATTCATGCACTCCCGTGCTTTCCATCCTTTGCAATTGTCACTGTGCATCTTCTCTCCAACTGTCCTTCCACAATTCGGCTCCGTCCCGGCGTCTTCGTCACCGGCGTCTGTATCGCGACAGTCACCATCCCACATACCCTGCTTTGCACCCTCCCATATGACGAGCACGCAGGTGCAGAGCTCGTGTCTCATCGACGCTTATGACCTGGCCTGTCTCTTTTTCGGCACTCTTTTGCTATTCCCTGCATACAAGCGCGCTGCTAGGCGCCTCAGAAGCCCTCGACCGTCCTCAACTTCCTACATCTTCCCATCGTACATGGTTCATCCGCCTCCTACGCTGACCCCATTCGCAGGCCCTCAGTACTCAGCCCCCGTTCGCACTGCGCGAGCCTACGCACCCATCTATCCTCGTTTGTGCTCCACGTCCGCTATTATGACGCTGTCACTACCCGGGAGAACGATGAAGCATTTAACGTTGACTTCAGCCTCTGTCCCATCGCTGCCTTCGTTGCTCACAGCAGCTGCAGAACCGAACCGCACCGCACCACATCACACACCGCATCCTCCCTCCACCCACACTGACGCCGCATCTGGAGGCGCTGCTCTGCTCTCTTCACAAGGCAGCCATCCGTGATTCATGATGCCGCTTGCTCGATGCTCACACGCACGTTCTCTATGCGCGTTTCCCCGTTGCGTGCAAGACGGTGCGGTATGACGCGGCGCCCATTCGTCGCCTTCTTCCATCACTGCTTGTCGTCGTCCCCACGCTCGTCCCCGTTCTCCCGGTTTCCCGACCACATTTTACACCCCAATTACAATTGTAGATGCATCTGACTCGTGTAAGTTAATTATGGTGGTGAATATCTATGTCTTAAATTTTGAATGGGCCTCGAACGAGATACGAGAACGCCGAGTCCCGACGTTCTTCAGAACGTCCCTCATGCGCATGTAGTAACACTACGCGCACGTAAAGTCTGATAAGAAAGAAGCCTGCATTGTTCAAGATATCTGTTTCATCTAAACCTGCAGCACGCCTACCGTGGCTGAGTTCAATTCAAATCTGGCTGCTTCATTCCATTTACCCTTATGTTAACATTGAGTTGTCTATATAAAAAAACAAGATAAGCAGGAGAAGACCGCTGAGGACATATGGGCACTCAAGTGACACTCTACATGAGGGCAGAGAGTTCATTTCGACTTGCAGGATGTGAATCGAAGAACAGAAATGAATGCACAATAGGTCGAAGTACAATAGCAAGGATTCCTCGTGTTATTGCTTCGCTTCCTGTTTCATACGTTCCAGAAGGACACCGAGCGCTAAAATGCCTACACTGGCACTGCCACCGACACTTTTACCGCTTCGTCCTCGCAGTTGCAACCTTTCGCGTGCACAAATCCATTTGATCTGGGACAGAACCCAAACAGAGAAGAAGAATGTCTATGATATGCTTTATCTGTACTACTGCAACAAGTTACTGATGACGATTGATGGCATTCCCGAATGGGGTAGACCTGTGGGCGCTTAAAATGTCTATAAATATGTGACGGACGTTGGACTTACATCGGATGCAAGCCCCATCTTATATGGCATATTAGCTCACGGTTCTGGTGAATATCAGTACATATAGAACAGGATGCACCTGAGGCTCAGCGATCCTGGTTACATGCCTGGGCGGCGACCTCCGTAAGTTGTCAGAGCTTCTTTGGGGACCGGGTTCTGACCAACACTCACTCGCACGTTTGACATCCTGGATTCATTGTTAAACAAAGTATTTACCCATAAGTAGTTGCTGTTATATTTGGAATACTAGCCCGTATACCTACGTGCCTTCACTGTCGGTCTTGTACGAAAATGACAAGCAGATGGGGCACCGGTAAACAGTGCCAATTTCCGCCCGAAAATAAAATGATTTCGTCCTGATTTCGCCTGTTTCAGGAAGCTGCCGCATTGACCATGCCGCGCGTCATGCTTACCAACAACTCTACTTCGCTCACATCCATCACTTGGCTCATGTCAATTCTCTCTTCTGAATCTCACTTTTGGACTCACTTTGTCGAGAGCTCACTATCAGGTCCTCGACTTCGACATTGACCACACCGACACACACGCGCGATGTACCATTGTAATCTTTCTTGAGTCTCTCGCATAGCGGCTATCCTGCATCGCCCTTTCACCAGTGTTGCTACAGCCTACAATGTTGTTGAGCAGTCCAATGCTAGCTCCGCCCCTGTCTTCTCACTGCGCCGCTGGCAATAAAATCACAATACAAAGCTCATCGTCTCTGCCCCGTACTTGAGCTGGGTTCTCAAATGCTCGCAGATGCGTCTTGATCACCGACATTGAATCAGTGAGATAATCCGTTTATCTCTACCTCTGACGAAGCAATATTACTCAGGCTTTCGTCTCGCCCCTCACTCAGCGACGCGCTGACGCCAACAAACATCCATCGGAAATCCGAAACCAGTAGACTTCCCTACACAATTCCGCATCCTGCTCCATATCCAAGTGTTTTCCTTCAGCGTAGGAAAACTTTAAGGTTACCACTGAGCCGTGACACGACCTGTATGTGATTACAATTACCACGTCATGGCGAAACTATGAGATTGTTGGACAGGGCTGTTGATCCACTCATAATAACACAAAATTTATCAGAGATGCGCCACTCTGTTCGTCTATCAAACTCTCAGAAATTTTGAGCGAGGGTTCGCAGGACCTTCATTCTTTCTCGATTACATCTACAATCAAATCAAAAAGTCAACAACGCAGTTGACTGCTTTTGCCCTGCTAGTCCTGCATGAAGTACCCACGCGATCTAACTGCCTGCGTATGTTAGGTAGAGCTCGCGTATCTGTCTGCACGGAGCAGTAGTGAACCCTGGTTAGTATCAAAATGGGGGTGTGTCGTCACTGTTGTGTACTACTCAAGCAAGTAA
Source organism: Pholiota microspora (assembly GCA_003314615.1). NCBI lineage: Eukaryota > Fungi > Basidiomycota > Agaricomycetes > Agaricales > Strophariaceae > Pholiota > Pholiota microspora. The sequence continues at coordinate 153,918 of QFFD01000791.1, forward strand.
ACTACAAACAACGCACCGTCATACGAGTGTTTGATAAGGCGGCAGTTGTGAAGTCAAATGTAGTATCTTTCGGCTTCTTCCAGTGGCCATCCATAGTCTCGCATCCAGACGTTGTTCCCCAACCAAGTGATATGCCTGAGGAATAACAATCATCTTTCTGAAATTTCCGAAATGTGATTAGATGCTCCTTGTAACATGTAACGCTCGTTTCACTGAATTCACTCAGTTTTGCCATAAGCATTCAGAAATTACCAGAACAAGCTTATTGCATCCAGCATGGCCGAACTATAGTCTATTTCTAATCTGAGGTTTGTACATGACACGCAAAATGGTTACAGTAACTTATTCACAGTTCAAACTTCACATCATACAGTTACACTTATTGACCGGTTCAGAACTGCTGTTAACTGTCCTAACTATTACTTAACTTGTGAATTAGCGTGGAGATAGAGATATTGCAAGTAGAATTCCGCCGAACGTTACAGATATAAATCGGTGCGAACGTTCATTCCTTCCATGCTCCAGGTCATATTTTTGTAGTGAGATGTGGAAAAGATATGTAAATGTGTACTCGAGGCGAGGCGGATGTATTCAGAAGAATTGGAATGAATTGAAGTGTCCAACTCGTCAGTACCCAACCAGCCATGAGGCTAAACTCATGGTCACGGTGAAAGATAAGAGTGTGTAAATCGGATATAACGAGCGCTAACACTGTATTCTCACGCGGCCACACTTGGTGTGGGCGTTTGAATCAGTGAGCATTTTGATGCTCCCGGTAAGCTCTGAACAAGGTGACAGCGGGAAAAGCAAAAAAAAATGGAAATACGGCCTTTACAAATATTCTTCATAAGGGGTATCATCTTGCTCTCAACAGGTTGAACTACTTAGTACGCACGTCGATCTCCGAGGCATGGGCGCTTAAAAATGGGGTAAACTAAGAATATACTGACACGCGAAGAAGAAGAGGAATGGTACACATCTAGGGAGGTTGTAAATCAATAACGCATGCAGTACACATGCTGCTGTTGATATGTGGCATGCCTATATCGTGATAACAGGCGTAAAAAGAGTTCGGGGCAAGCACGTTCGTTACATGCGTAATTCAGGAAGGCCTTTAAAAAGACGTCCGCCACCCCCCCAACCCCAACTTCCCCAAGTTCGTATTTTTCTCGTCCTATTCATCGTCTTCATACACTTTCCAACACACCCGAGGCAACACTTCTATCGCTCTTGTGCTGATCTCCAGCCATGCTCATTATCCTGTTCTTTTTTGCGTTGATACGCATGCTCCGAGGAAGCCCATTGCCTTCTCCAGGCCCCATTCCCGATGACTTCTCCACTCTCGATATCCGCGAATCTCAGAATCATTTTGGCAGGCGCACAGTAAATGACATCATCATCAGCTGTTTCGCAACAATCTTCGCCTGCACATGGAAAGCAATCCACCCAAACATTCCTGCACCGACTGATTGCTGGTGGACTCGTTTCAAACGTCAAGTGACGATCATGGTATACTCCTTACTGGTGCCTGAGCTCATAACAATATGGGCCCTACGGCAGCGGTTGACTGCGAAACAGATCGTGGATGATTATAACAAGATCCTAGAAGGTAATGTATGATTCGCCAACATACGTCATCGTGGCTAACTAAACATACCTCTCCCAGAATTGAACCTGCCTCTCCAAGAAATAGTAGACCCGGAGAAACATAGTGACACAGTGGAATTTACTATCCCCTCAGTAACACCTACCACATTGAAATCTATCCCCTCGGCAATACTCAATGCAGTGAAACCCATCTCCTCCGCAATCCATGCTTTATTTCACGACACGCTACGTTCACAGTATCCGACAGCACCTCCTCAATGGACACTAGCTCATGGATTCTTCCTGCAGATGGGAGGTTTCATGCTCTCCAAAGATGGGCGACCAGTTCATACATTCTACGATGATATTCTGAGCCTTGGGGTCCCAGTTGATGGTGCATTCCTAACGGAAATTAGACTCGCAATCATTGACCCCCCGAGGATAACAGAAAAGGACATCATGGATAGAAGCAATTACCATCATTCAAACAACGTGGTTTATCGTACAATGCATCGCTCGATGGGCTCAACACCTCCCTGTCACCGAACTTGAAGTTGTCACGTTTGGTTTTGCTTCTCTCAGTTTCATCACGTACATATTATGGTGGCACAAGCCTCAGAATGTTCGACGTCCAGTATTCCTCGAGCGCCATAGAACGGACCACCCTGAAGAAATTCCTTCGGCGGCGTCGGCTGAAAAAAAAACATTGGGTACTGAGGTTCCCCAGCGATGGCTCCCACAAGTTATCCGCAAAGTATACGACAACCATCCATTCTTACTCCCAATCATAGCGCCTTGCTATATATTAATCGCATTTCTCCGTCCATTGCGCAAGCTAGGAATTGGCGACCACTATAATGATGAATGGCTTCGAGTGCCAATGTTCCACTCGACCGACTCCAATCAAGCTAAGACCGCCTCGTTGATTGGCATTCCATTGATAGGAATACTCTTCGGGTGCGTGCACCTGATTCCTAGCTGGTTTCTTGACTTCCCATCACTTCAGGAAATGCGGCTTTGGCGGTATTCAGCGATTACGATCACCGCTATACCCGTGGTTATTGCGATGATAGGTTTCACTCATAATCAAAACCTGCGAATGAATGTCAGAGCCCTCAACATTGTTATATTCGCCGGTATAGGTCTCTACGCCGTAACACGCATAATTCTCCTCGTTATCTCCCTCACTGCCCTCCGATCCCTTTCTTCTGGCGCTCTCCAGACAATCGAGTGGACGACTTTCATCCCTCACTTGTAGATAAATTCCGCATAGGCAAACAGAGCAAGCACTACATATGCACTGTAGTCTGTACGAGTGGCATGGCATGCACGCGAATGTTTTCGTAGCCAGGATGCCAAAATCTTACTCTTCATATCTGAATATCAATTTAGCCTCTGCGACGGCGTCTTAACATATTTTTGGGTGTTTCTTAATGTTAAGCGCCAACATAACATCACGATAACTTTGTGGTTTTCCCAGTGGCTCTCTCACATGAGTCATATCCGCCTTCCCCGGCGGCTATTGAATTACTTAAAACCTCAGCGTCTTACGAACCTCAAATGTGGGGTACCTCTGTGTCAAGTTATAGGTTCTCGCTGCATGCGTCACAGACAGTTCTGCAGGGGTGGCAGCTCGTATCGTTGTGCAAGACGGGTGCCAGCTGGTGGGGTCTTGTTGGAGGCCTTGTACGAAGGGGCGCCGTAGCATTGAACTTCTGACTTGATACTTTAATGATTGGCTTGATCATCACCGAGCGATAAGAGAGCAGTGTGAAAAGCATCGGCGGTTGAGAAATATGTGAGCGCACTCGCGGGGATATATCGTACAAAGCCCGGAGACAGAAACCAGGTTGTCAATGTGAGAGAGGCATGTACTACCTACCCGAAATGGCAACATTGGTTTGGATTGGGTTTGTAGAAGCATCCGCGTCTACCAGAAACAAGGAATGAGATAAGGCATAGCGGACGAGACTGGGTCCAAGTCAAAGTCCGAGTACACTTCGACGTTCGGATGGAAGCGCATTAGGATCCAGTAATTAGCAATAGTATACACGCATTCTTATAGACCGAGCGATGCGTTGCTTCATCTTGTTCTTGACTACTTCTAAATTATGGCATGCATGCCTTCTCCGTATGCTCTGCTGGACACTCGGCATGGACTGGAGTAACGTCAGATCTGACGTACCCTAAGCAACTCCAAAAAGCAATCTACTACCACCAAAATATTCGTTTTTACATCGCAGCGAGGTCAGGAACCAAGCAAGATAGAACATGATGCCTTCCTTTGAGAATCTCCTGTGCAGGTCCCATGCCACGCGGCAGACATTGGTATAACAGTGAGTTAAACTGAAGCATTCCTATAGATTATTCGTTTGAAAAAGTGTACACCGGACTGCGAACAATTGCATAATTAACAATGAATGAAGACCGAAGAAGTTAGGACCCAGAAATTGTTTATCCCTTCTGCTCTCCGGATTTCCACAGGAATACAGAACTGGGATTCGATGAGGGAGGATAGAGCATCCAGATTCTATCCCGCAACAAACATGTCCGAAAATGTCGTATAAAACAAAGGATTCCATTCACGCGAATGTACTAAAGATGAGGAATGAATGTAGTCCACTCGATGGTCTGAAGAGCGGCGGGGGGGAGGGAGCGAAGGGAAGCAAGAGAAAGGCCAAGAAGAATTATGCGTGCTATCGGGTAGAGAGGCGCAGTAACGCCTACAGGTAGTACAAAGACATACATGAGAGTCGTTAGATTCTTGTCTATCATGTATGCGCTGATCCCAAAGAGCACTGGTTCGACAGTGATGATGATTGAGGAAACCCGCCAGAGCCACATCTCTTGAAATGAGTCAAAGGCTAGAAACCAACCGGGGATTAGGTGCACCGAGCCAAAGACGACACCAATTAGTGGGAAGCAAATGATCATCGCTAGGGGCTCAGCCTCAGAATAATCTGCGTAAAACATCGACACCCGATCGTCTGCAATAGCATCACTGTTCTCTACCAACTTCCACAGAGGGCGAAGGAGAGCCAGAATAATGTACGTTGGGATCGTGAGCGGTAGCAGCCAGGGAGGACTTTTCTTGAGCGTTCCACGTATTTTTCGGTCAAGCCAAGGTTCCTTGTATTCTATGTCAGTGTGGGTATTTGGATTCGGAGTCGGAGTTGAGAGTGGTGGGGACTGGGTGTCGACTTTGCAAATGGCTTCGTCTTTGGAGCTTTGAGTAGGTCTTCGTTTGGACTCGGAATCGTTAGTGGGAATGATTGCGATACTGGGAACAGAAGTAGCACCAGGCTCGTCTTTTGTGTCGCAATCATCCGGCTGGAGTACTGGAGCCTTAGAACCAGGAGCATCTCTTGGTTGAGTAATGAGGATACCGTTGACACGAGATAGTCCATACGAAACATTTTCCTTTCTGCGTTCCAAGAAAATTGCGCGCTCGACATTCTGAGGCTTGTGCCACCACAGCGCGTATGTCATCCCATTCAGCACAGCGAAACCAAGTGTCACAATCTCGAGTTCCGTGACTGGAAGGTGTTGCGACCATCGCGCGAGGCACTGCACAATGAACCAGGTCGTCTGTAGGATGATGATGGTCTTCGAGATAGCGTCTCCTTTACTCTTGTCCTGAATGTCTTCTTCTGTAACTCGCGGCGCCTCGACGACTCCTTTCTGGATGTTGTCTACAAGTTCGTAGGGTGTTGGGGTATAACGCCAGGTGTTTTGGTCGTCGTATTGCCATATTTTATGGCTCAGCGCATGTAGTGGTCTACCGCCTTCAGACAGGACAAAGCCGCCCATTTGCAAGAAGAATCCATGTGAGAGCGTCCATCGTGGGCCTTTCTCGGATGAAGCTGGCGCTGGGGCATCGCAGAACAGCCTTTTCACAACCTCTCTTGACCATTCTATAATTGAACTTCTTGAGGGTGCGTTGTCATCTGATCAATCTACTTATCAGTTTAGTCGGTCTTGGAGTTGATAGATCAATGTTTAAGTGGCACCTTTCACAATTTCCTTGTTATACAGGTCCATTATTTCTCGAGCAGCCAACCGCTGCTGCAGCGCCCAGTACGTTATGAGCTCTGGTGCTAGCAACGCGCATGCCGTTGTCGTAACTTGGCGCTTGAAGCATGTCCACCAGCAGTCCGCTGAAGCAGGGATGTTTGGGTGGATCGCAGACCAGGTGCAGGCGATGATTGTGGCAAAGCAACTGACGACGATGTCGTTCAAGGTACGCTCGCCGAAATGGGTTTGATCTTCGCGCGCATGAAGGGTGAGAATGTCGTCAGGGGAGAACAGCGGGGCTCCTTTGAGGGTGCGTGTTAATGTAAAGAGAAGGAGGAGGATGATCATGCTAAGGAGCAGTAGCCCAGTGGGTCCGACGTGTATCCAGGTGTAGGAGCCCGTGTAGAAGGAACGATCAAAAAGTCCGAACAAGAAAATAATGATGATCAACAACCACATCACGCCTATGTAAAGCCTAGATGAGATCTGATCTTAGTATGAGCGCTGATTGTGGATGACTGACTTAGTTATCCAGGTATTATAGTTATTGTGAACAATCGTCATAACGGAGACGAAGGCAAGCGTGGCGTACGGCCAGTGCAATGTGCACAAACTCACCCTGTCTCAAGATCACTACATTGAGCGTCGACTAATTGAGCCTTGCGTTCCTTCGCTGGGATCGCATCTTTGCTCACTAAAGTCTTTTTCATAGCTTCTTGCTTCATGGTGTGCGTCTGTCGCATAGTAGCATGACCTGCCTATGGAATGAGGGCTCACCCTCATCAGCAAGGCGACAATCTACTTTTGCACTTATTTCCCCTTTTGCGTTTCTAGTGTGAGAATAAAAACCGAAAAGCGTGCAAATCGGACGAAATTAACGGTTTTACCACGCCAATCGACACTAATTATGAAGCTTCCGTGCTAGCTTTTTGCCAAGAGGGACCTGGCTTTTTTTACCTTGTTACTTTGACGATTTTTGCCGTATTTGGCGGTTGCACAACCGGAAAAAAGTAAATTGTGGAATTCCTGATGCTGGACAGGCCCAATGCGACATAAAACAAACCGAGATTGCAAAGGCAAGGGAAACACTGCGGTCGAAGTGGATAGATTACGGGAATAGATTTAGACGCGGGTATGTTATTAGTGAGACGTTGATGTACCTTGACTGGAGTTTTAGGGTCAGCACCAAGGTAATGCAAATGAAGAGAAGAAGGAAGCTCGTACCAGTCAATTCGAAGGGTCCGTGCGGCATATCCCGCACAAGGCCGGCTATTCCCGACCCTGTGAAAACGCCTGCACCCCCAACTTACCTTCATGGCAAATACTTGGTGTATATAGCAAGCGCCAAAATATTTGCGGACAGGAGCGTATGATTAAACATCTGTTCAGGGCGGGAAACTAGTGTCCAATTATGGTCAAACACCCTTCAGAACAACTTCAGAACAACAAATATTCTAGCAGAATATCTTTTTTGAACCTCATGTTGTTATGATAAGACCTCACAGCTCTAACTTTTCTATAAACGTACACGACATTTCTCCCGAATCTCAGCCATGCTATACTGGGCTCAAGATGCCTACGCGCAAAAAATACACTGGATTCAGTCCCCCAGTTTCAGCGGCTTTGCCGATGTCCTATACAAGGCTTCTTGCTTTGCGCTGTACTTCACAATCAGCTCGCGTACTACCCCACTCGACAGACTAAGCTCATCGACACCTCGAAACGTCATTCTCCATGTATGTACAAATGTGCAACCTATTTTATCTCCGCTAGTTCAGGTTGTCTAAGCTTACGTTACAGGTTGCTCTATAGAATCAAGACAGAAAAGATTGTATCAGATCATTCAACATCAGTGACAGTGATAAGTACTTACCGCCTGGTTTCGGTCAAATGAATTTTGTCCATTCAATAGTCTGGAGGGCGGCGGGATCGGAGGGACGTGAGCGAGAGTACGAGAAGGATCACTTGGGCTATTGGGTACCTAAACGAGCCAACAACAATTAACACTTGATCAAATACACCAAGGTCGAAGTCAGAAAGGTACGCAATCCCTCCGAAGACTATCGGCACAGCCGTGATCGTAATCGCAGAGACGCGCCACAACCACATCTCCTGCCACGAAGAAAATCCGAGATACCAGCTCGGGATGAGACGCACAGAACCAAAGAGATGCCAAGTAGCACAGCGTTGTCCGTTCCGGCGGAATGGTCTGCGTAGAATATCGACACCCGAAACTCGTCGTCGTCGTCTTCAGATTCCACTAGCTTGTACAGTGGTCGAAAGAACCCTAGAAGTATATAGAATGCGATGTTGATTAGGAGCCACCAGCGGGTGTTCTTCTCCTTTAGCGTTTTGCGTATCTTTCGTCCGACCTAGGATGGGTTTCCAGAGGTTGTAAGTGGGGGACTTGGTTTAGGGTCGTCTTCTGGGGGTAATGGGGATTCTACAGGGCTAGCCGTAACTGTTGGCTGTGGTTGTTCATCTTTAGTGGGAGGAACGGCGGCGCCAGATGGAACATCTTCGAAATCATCAACCAGATTAACGGCAGCTGGAAGAACATCACCCGAATCCTCAGGTATGATCTTCCTTTGTTCTAGGAACACAGACCGCCCGACTTCTGAGGTTTATGCCACCACAGCGCGTAGGTGACACCATTGAGTGCAGCAAACCCCAGTGTTACAACCTCGAGTTCGGTGACAGGGAGGTGTTTCCACCAGCACGCAATGCACTGCACAATAAACCACGTCGTTTGCAGGATGATAACGATCTTGAATATCGCGTCGCCTTTGCTTTGGTACATGATGCATGATGTCCTCTTCTGTGATCGAAGGTGCGTCGATCCCTTTGAATATGATTTGCGAAGTCTTGGCGAGAGTCTATATGTCGCCTGTTTCCATTCAGACCTGAAGGCCTCAACACATACAGTGGTCTTCCACCTTCAGAAAGCATGAACCCTCCCATCTGCAAGAAGAATCCACGAGCAAGAGTCCATCGAGGACTTCCATCAGACGAAGTCGAAGCTATCGTCGAATCCCGAAAGATCCCTGAGACAATTCTGTTGAGTCGCTCGCGAAGACCACTTGGGCGGTAGTTTGAAAAGCCTCCTCCTTATCTGGTCGAACAGGTTGTACCATTAGTTGGTTGTAAGCTGTTTTCAATTTTAGCAGATTAGACTGAAGCACCTGACATATTGTAGCGAGCTCAGGCGCTAGCATAGCGTACACCATAGCCGTAACTTGGCACTTAAAGCGGGCGCATCAGCAGTAGACTGGAGCAGGGATGTTTGGGTGTATCGCAGACCAGGTACAGACGAATATGGTGGCGAAATAGCTAACGATAATATCATTCACGCCCTGGCAGACTTTGATCCTCTCGAGAACGGCGAATCCTGATGGATCTGCGGAGGATATTGGGATGCCATGGAGAGAGCAGACTAACGCGAAGATGAATAAGACGATGAGCATTGTAGTAGTTTACAGACCGCAGCAGACGTCTTCATGAGAATGCTCAAAGCTGCACTTGATCAACGTCCGGTGCAGCCGCGCCGGCAGGCTCTCCTTGCCGTCTACCCCTCTGCTTACTCCCGGCTCTCCCGTCTCCCTTCCACTGCTTCTTGCGCCCTCTTCTGCTGATGATTTTACACTATCCTCACACCCCTTTCCCGTGACTGACACGGTACGTAGTACTTACGTTCACAGAGGACAATCCGGAATAAATAATCGTAGTTTAAGTAGCGATCCGAACATGACAGACCTATGAGTCAACTCAAGGCTGTGGCCAAGCCCTGAGCGTGTGTTCAAGGGAATACAATCGGAAAGCGCCCACGACTTTACTTGCTTATGTTCATCATCCTGCTTCTCTTCGCGTTCCTACGCACTCTCCAAGGTCTTCCGCTCCCCACACCTCTCGACGCATCAGCATCAGATGTATCATCCACACTCTTCCTCCGTGATAGTCCAATCCAGCTCGGTCAACGCAGCGTCAACGACATTGTCATCAGCTGTGCCGCCACAATTTTTGCATGCACATGGTCTGCAATCCACCCAAACATACCTGCGCCTACAGATTGCTGGTGGACACGCTTTAAGCGCCAGGTGACGACGATGCTCTGCGCATTGCTAGCTCCAGAGGTCATAACAGGTTGGGCGCTAAGGCAGCATCTGGCTTCAAAGAGCATCATGGACGAGTATAATAAGTACATCGTAGGAGGTGAGTGTTCGCATCAATGTGCTCCATATATGCGCAACTCAGATACCGGTGGCCAGATCAATCGAATCGTCAGAAAGCAGGTTTCTTCGATACACTGCGAAAAGTGTTCCAGGACGCACCTCCGCTGCCTTCGTCTCATGCGTATACTGCACCGCGATGGACTATGACGCACGGTTTCTTCTTGCAGATGGGCGGTTTCATGCTGACTGAACGTGGAAAGCCAATGCATACGTTGAACTGGAGATCAAAAGCTGCTGATGAAGTACGTCTGATCCCCAGAATTCTAGACGGAACCATCGAGCTACCTAGAATTACCGAAGAAGATATTCAAGACCGCGGTAAAGGAGACGCCCTCTCAAAAACCTTCATCGTTCTGCAAACTACGTGGTTTATTGTGCAGTGTATAGCGCGTTGGTCGCATAATCTTCCCGTTACGGAACTTGAAGTGGTTACGTTGGCCTTTGCGATGCTGAATGGTATAACTTACGCCTTATGGTGGCATAAACCTCAAAATGTAGGCCGCCCAGTCTTTTTGGAAGGTAAAATCTCCAAACCAACATCTTCTGACGAACGTGCAGCAGAACCAAATTTCGAGGATTCAGCAGAGAAAGAAAGCAAAGAAACGGTTCAGGTCACTGACCACTTGCCAGAGGCACACCGGGGCAAGGAAAGCTGGCTAAGGCGGAATCTGCGTCGCGCCATTCGCGACTACGAGCCTTGGATGCTTCCGATTGCTATACCAGCCCTTTTTCTCCTCGGATCCCTTCGTCCTCTAGGAAAGTTATTGGAAATCACTAACATACCGGATCTGAGCCCGAATCATTTCCGGGTGCCCATGTTCTACACCGCTTGCGAGGCTGATATAGAAGATACCTCTATATTATCTCTAGCAGCCATCGGAGTGCTGTTTGGGTCCATACACCTCATCCCGAGCTGGTTCATGGAGTTTGCGTCGCATCATGAGATGTGGCTTTGGCGGAGCTCTGCGATCGTCATCACCAGCGGGCCTCTTTTCATACTCGTAGGTTACTATCTGTACGCGCCTCTTCGTATTAAACACTGGCCGAATTTCGCAGTTATTATTGTACTCGGCCCTTCCTTGATTTGTATTGCTCTTTATCCTGTTTCGCGCGTTGTTATCTTTGTCCTCTCTCTGACTTCTCTTCGTTCCCTCCCGCTTGATTCCCTCCAAACTATTGAGTGGACGACTTTCATACCACATTTGTAGCTTCAGGATAATCGAAATGTAGGAAACTGCTAGGACACTTGATCATTCATGAAGATGGAAAGGAAGAGCTTCGACGTGCGTCTTGTTCGACGGTTGTTCCACACATACCCAAATCATGTACTTGCATTGTGTATCCTGAACGATGCATCCGACCCCGATCCTTCCCAGCACACTCTCCCTACGTCCCTATGGCACACCATTTCCGCTCAAGCGTGACTACCTTCCTGCTTGGTGTATATACCTCTCAAAAGACCTGTTCCCTTCCTTCTACAGGATCGAACACTGCGATCTTTTCCATCATGTTTCTCGGAACAAAAAGACATTCTGCAGAGTCTCTATGCCGCTCGAACTCCCTCTTGAGTCCCCATATGAATTGATGCTAGTAATAACGTTGACGCAGCTCAAAATCGCCCGCTGGATTACGAGTTCAAGTTCAGTCACTCAAGTCTGGATCGTCCGTGAACACCCGAGCTCTGCATGGGCGTCATGACTGCTACTGATTCTTGTCATCTTCGTATGTCTGAACGTCAAAAATTTTGATCATTCTCTGCACGGTATCTATGAGAAACTCACCATCCTGAAGGGAGCTTCTGAGCTCAAGACTAAGATTGCAATGGTGTGCAAAATCCCACGTGCATCGACACATGCATGAGAAGTTCGAGTTGACCAAGAAAACTTCAAGGATTCGGAACAATGGGGGAATGCAGGATGTCGCATGAACAAAAATGGAATGCGCAAGGTCCCTCCTTATGAAACAGCGTGGGTTCAGACACAGATGAGGGCGCGCAAAGCACCCTGAGGCGGCAAAATAAGAAATTAGTGGTGGTGGTATCGGGGAAAGGTGTTTGATGGGCGTTGTTTGGCTGCTCACGACGTGCCACGCGCTTTGCTACACATCTTTCCCAAACTCTGCATCGTACCACGACATAATGTCGGGCAAGGCTCCCCCAAAAGGCCCGCGAGCCTTGCTGGGGACTCAGGCAGGCTCTTCAGGGCCTTCAGGCTCCGGTATTCCGTCAGTGGGTGCACATACAAGTCAGAAACCAGGCGGCGGTCCCCAGCCTCCACGCTCGGCGCTGCCAGTGGCGACCCCACATCCGGGGAGTAGGATAGGTGCCACGCCTCCGACAGGTCCACGGAGTCTTCAGGCGAACAACCACGCTCGGCCGCCGCCTCCAGGGCCGAAACTACTGAATGGGCACTCGCACATTTCCAGTTCCAGTGGCGGGTCCAGCGCACCAGGACTCCAGAGCAATCGTTTCCCCGTCTCGATTAAGGGAAAAAAACGAGACGAGAGCGTCAACGGAAGGGTGAGTGGTCTTTTCCTTCCCTTCCACGTCAGATTGCTCATTTAGCGCTCATCCGGTATTTTTTCATTTTTTTCTTTGTCAATGCGAGGCAGGGAGGAAGCAGCTGGCAGCCATCATATTCGCAGGGAAATTCGTGGTCAGAGCCTAATGGAAATCTGACGGGCAATGGCTTTCCTGCAAGTAGCGCAAGCGCGTTCAAGGCTTCATCAATATCTCCGCCATCTCCGCCTCCACCAGCAATTGAACAGCATGGAGAGCTCAAGCAAGATCGTGCTTCTGTGCATATATCTATTCAACCTCGAGTAGTAGTTGGGCGACCAGAACCTCCGCCGCCTCCGCCGAATGAACCTCCACCACCGCCAACTGAACCACCACCTCCGCCACCGCCTCCACCATTAAGTGAACCTCCGCCTCCACCACCTCCCCCAATAAGTGAACCGTCACCACCACCACCACCACCGCCACCACCACCTCCCTCTCAGCCTCCACCATCACCTCCACCCCCGCCCCCGTCTGTTGATGTCGCCAAAGTACGGCTTAATTCCCCGCCGCCACCACCCTCAGAATCATATCCACCACCACCGCCTCCTCCAGAAGACTCTCCAAATTCTTCTCCGTTGTTGATAATCACTACATTACCCCCACCACCGCCCTTGCCTCCAATGTCTTCGCCGCCGCCACTACCACCTTTAATGTCTCCCCCTGCCCCTCCACAACCATCAGAGCTACCCACAAATCAATATGAGCGACGCCAATCGCCTCAGCGTGTCCAGAGGCGGCGTTCGCCTTCCTCGCGTAATTTTGACTCTGTTTCACCTACCATCCATCCGCCCCCACCACCTGTAGCTTCTACTTCAAACCTCCCGAGGAATTTGTCCCTTCCTCAGAGGCCCTTATCACCCGTTTCTTGGCATTCTCGTGCACATTCGCGAGATCCATCTCCTCGACGTCACCGGTCGACCTACGCACAGTCAAGACCCATTTCACCACTTCGTCCTGTATCGCCGCCGCGTCCACCACCACAACGTCCGGCATGGCCTGCTCCAAAATCCGCTTATGGTCCCCACCGAACGTTCAAGGTCCTCTTCGATCCGGCTACAGACTCGGCAACCGCAATAGCATCGACTTCTGCTCTCGGATCATCGTCTACGCCATACCTCCTGCCTGGAATTTACCCCAACACACGTCCACCTTCATATTACCGACAGCTGATCGAGCATGTTAGGAAGCATACTTCCAGCTCGCCATCCGTTATGCAAGATAGGATCAGAGGGAAGGGGAAGGGGAAGGAAATTCTCTACCGAATGGAAGGCGAAATTGTGGAAGAGGAGGACGGAGAGTTTAGGGAGGACGTCCCAGTCGTTCGGGATCCTCGAAAAGACAAGAGTCTGCGCAGGCCCCCAGTGATCAGGAGCGGGAAGAATGAATTTGTCATTCTGAAATATCAGGTCGGTCTTCATCTTTTTTGTACTTGATTGATTCTTTTATTGTATTTCGAATGCGGGGTGCGAAGCGAAGGGGAAAGAAGCGCTTACGTCATGACTTCCATTCATTGCATGGCTGTCTATTTTTAAGGGAAGAGCTCACTGACGCTGACTGTCTGTTCTGACGACACAGTACGATGAAAATTCGACCGGACCTCCACCGCCTACTGCCCTATTGATTACCAACATCTCGCCATTGACTCCGACCACCACCCTACGGCGGCATTTTTCTGAATATGGCCCTTTGCTTGCGTTCGAGCCACAAATCGACAAGGAGAACGGGTCGGCGCTGGGTATCCTGTACATCAAGTATCCTACGCACGACGAAGCTCGGAGATGTTTGGAAAAAGAGGGCGGGCGGAAGGGTGGTTTGATGCGGACTTCGGGGTTGAGTATCAGCCTACCGACAACTAAGGGTGGGGAACAAGAAGAGTGGAGGGTTGTTTTTGATGGAGAGGGTGCGAAGTTGAAGGCGGTAATGAAGGAGATCGAGGAACGGAAGAAGCGAGATAGGGAAGAAAAAAGACGAGGAGGTGCGACAGCGCCTGCGACCAATGGCACGGTCTCTGGAGGTATGTCTTCAAGTAGGGATGCGCCGTCGGGCACACCTTACAGCGGGATGCAGTCCCCTGCGCCGATCCGTAAAGGACCAAACCATGGCTCCCACCAACATCAACAAGCTCATCCACACACCAACCTGTCCTCCTCAACCCCGCATTCCCAGTCGAAATCTTCTGCCCATAGTTCGAATCTACCACCCACCCTCCCACCAAAGCCGTCGTCCGAAGTCGTCAAAGCGCAGGACCCCGAACCGCCCAAGGTGATAGACGCACTGCAGAAAGCTCGTGCTGAGGCGCGAGAGCGGAATCGACGCGCTTCGGCGAAGACGAACAGCATTACTGCTGGGGGCGGCGTGGGCGGACGTGGGCGGACGCTGGTCAAGTACAACGCGTACCAGGCGTCACCTATGAACATCTCGCGGTCGCCCTCGCCTGCTCCGCGTACCGGTGGCCTCGGACGAAACATGAACATGAACCTGAGCAGTGCGGGCGGCGCTGGTGCTGGTGCGAATCGGTCGGCGGCGGAGAAGGAGAAGGATCGTTTGGAGGTGGTGCGGCTGCTTGCAGAAAACGGGAATGACCATGTTAAGGTGCAAGGCGGGGTGCAGCTTGTGGCCTCGGTAAGAGACGAAGATGTGAAAGCTTTCTTCGATGGCTTCGTCGTTGACAAGGTAAGTCAAATTTCTAGGCAAACGAACATCTTTGTTCTATTTCCTCATGAGCTGCGTTTCCTTCACAGATCCTCCGCGACCACACTGGCCTCTACGTCACATTCCCTAAAGCCGGCGTAGCCCACCGCGCCACTGCCCTTCTCGCTTCAAAGCAGCTTGGATTTCAATCCGTGACCCTTACTGTACACCCGCCACCCGTTTATGTGCCTGTAGTTGAGAAGACGCATTGGGATGCAGCTGAGCTTGTCACCGCGGCGCAGGAGCTAATTCTACAGGAGCTTCGCACTCAGCTGGGTAAAGACATCTCTGATCGGCTCGTGGGGCAGCAGTTGAAGAAGCTCATCGTCGAGGAACGGAACAAGGGCCCGAGTGCGATGCAGAAAGAGGCAGCGCGTCCTGTGGAGAAGAAGGGGTTGAAGGGACTGTCATTCAAGAAGGTGGTGGTGCAGGTGGTGGAGAAGGAGAAAGAAGAGGCCGTGGAGGTAGACCAAGAGGAGAAAGAGGAAGCGGAAGTCGAGGCTGAGGTCGAGCAATTGGAAGAAGATGAGGAGGAAGAGGTTGACAGACCGAAGAAGAGGCGGAAGGTCGAGGTGGAGGTTCAGAAAACCCACCGGAGGTTCATTGAAGACGAGGACATCGAGTCAGAAGATGAGGATGAGTCTGATATTGCCCGTGTTGCTGCTATCACTGCCGATATTGCTGCACGGAAACGTGCTGCGTCGGAGGACCGCGAAGATGACGACGAGCCTGTCAAGAAGAAACACAAACTTCACGAGAAGGCACTTCCCATCCCCAAGGGTAAGCATGTCGCAAAGAAGGTCAAGGGCAAGAAAAGTTCTGCCAAGCGCACCGAGTTTGTTGAAGAGGTCGTGTTCAAAGATACAGAGAGATTTGCGTCACCCACAGTCACGAAACTGCATCTAGACTCATCAGCAACACCGTCTCGTTCGCCCTCGCCGCCGCCTAAGAAGAAAAAGCGCGCTCCCTCTCCGCCACGAGCTCCCTCCCCGCCTCCAGACCCATTGGAGCTAGGCTTATGCGAAGACGACGAGGATCTTTACTTTACTAAGCTAGTCCTAGCAGGTGGCCTTCCCAGTGACGGCAAGCCATCAGCGCCGCCTTCATCGTCTGATATACCTACATTCCGCAAGCATCTCACGGGTAGCGCCAGAACGGAAGGGTACTACAAGATCACGCATGCAGAGAAGGCTGCTTATGTCGCTCAGTATCAAGCACGGGCAGCGACAGCGGGCGCAGCGCCTCCCATCATTGAAGAAGCTCCAGTGCAACACGTTACGTCTTCGAGGTCCAACCGTGCAAATGCCCGGCGTCGCGCTCAAGGCCTGGAGGAAATCAACCAAGTCCAGCGGGCAGTAGCGTTGTCCAAGGGTGAAACGGCCGCAAGCGAGCTGACTTTCAAGTTCAATCAACTGCAAACGCGGAAGAAACATCTGCGTTTCGCTCGCTCTCCTATTCACGACTGGGGTCTCTACGCCATGGAAAAGATTTCGCGCGGAGAGATGGTGATTGAATACGTTGGTGAGGTGATCCGGGCCCAAGTTGCAGACAAGCGCGAAAAGGCATACGAACGTCAGGGTATCGGCAGCAGCTACCTATTCCGCATTGACGAGGACCTAGTGGTGGACGCCACGAAGAAAGGCAACCTTGGGTACGTTGTCGTTGTTTGGATCTGTTGCACATTATCTTATCCCGTCGTCTTCTACTTAGCCGCCTCATAAACCACTCTTGCGACCCTAATTGCACTGCAAAAATCATTACAATCAGCGGGGAGAAAAAGATTGTCATCTACGCTAAGCAGGATATCGAGCTGGGTGATGAAATTACCTATGGTACGTGTTGTGGCTGTCTCTTGTAATGATCGCAGGACTAATCGTTCGTGGATAGATTACCACTTCCCTTTCGAGCAGGACAAAATTCCATGTCTCTGTGGCTCTGCCAAGTGTCGAGGATTTTTGAACTAGAATTCTTATAATTCTTTTATACAGTATTGTTTTTATACCCTGCTCTGTCTTCACTTTGTCTCAGGTCCTCTGCATATCGAGCTATGTATTGTTTTTATTTTATTTTCTCTGTCAATCATATTCCAAGCATGGCTTATTTCTAATACACAGAGCTGTCCATCTCTTGCAACCATCGCTGTGTATATATCCATATCAACTGTATATATGGGTATTGATGTCTCCCTTTGTACGGCGTCGGAATCAAGGAAAATAATATTACAGCTCCAGCGCTCAAGGACAGGTTGGTCTGACTCTGCTGCTGCTGAAGCGCCTGAAGCACGAAGCACCTAAGAATTGGTATCTTTATTCAAAAAAAAACGGCATCAATGGGGAATAAATGTAGACGATCTCCATTTTTGAACAGAAAAAAGAGAGTTGAAGGGGAGTATTTTCTAGGCCAGCAACGATGCAGATTGCCAAGCAGCCGGTCGTTATAGTAGTAAGTACAGTATGCAGATATTCAAAATGGTTCAAAAGTCGTTCTATGGACCCTCCGCGTATCTGGTTGAGTGAGATGAGGGCAGACTTCGTTTGGTATCAATCCTATCTTCGCCTCCATAGTACTCCGTCGCAGGAATACTTATATGTACTTTGTATGTACTTACAAAATTATTAATAGCAACCTAATGTACAGCAGCGCCTGCCCTAACTGAGTGCATCATTTGACGCGCTGGATTATATATAGTTTCGTCCTCTCTCTTCGACAATCATGCAGACTTTGGTCGAAAGGGAACACAGTATTTTTCCTCTATTTTTCTCTCGTGGGCTCGGACTGGTAATCATAACATGCCTATGCTATGCGTGGAGCATCCGGGTCAGTCCTCCGAGGCCACCGTCACAGACATAATTAAATTGACGCGTTTTCATCAGCGAAGCATCCCGAAGCGAAACACGTCTCAAGGGCTAGTAAAGGTGCCTTTGGATGTTTGGATTGATATCTTGAAGCTATTGGACTGGGAAGACGTCTTAGTCCTAAGACAGGCGAGTCGTGCTCTTCTTCCAACGTTCCTATACACTAATTAGCCAGAATCAGACATGCAGAACGCTTTCCGAGGTATCAAGAGCAAAGCCCGTCTGGACGCATCTATTCAACGTGTCTAACACATCTCACCCATACTCACCTTTGCATTTGGAAAGACCTGTGGATCTATACACCGCGCAGGAGCTTGAACATCTAGTTCTACGACGATCGAGCGCAGAGATCATACGCAAATCAAGAAACGAGTTGCTCCCTTCCTTGACTCGTCTTCTCCCTTACGGTGACACCAAATTTGGCGACCTTCTTCTGATCGCTGGAGGCCGCTGGCTTTTGACATACTCGAATTATGGGTCTGTGTTCTACTACGATTTGGACTCCCGAGACCCAGTGTGCAGACCCTTGATCGCCGAACAATTAGGATTTCTGCCTCCGTGGGTGAATAGTGTTAGGATGGCTGTCGACATTGATACTGACTCATCGGTACTGTCATTTAAACTCGCAATGATAATTGCAAGACTTGGTACGTCTGATTCAACATATCGTATAGGGCCCTCCGAAGTGGCTTAAGCTACAACCATAGGACCGCTTTACACAAATGAAACCCAAATCATTCAGGTATGGCAGATCAAACTACACATCGACAACGCCAGCAATGTTGCAAGCTTGTCGTCTACACTTCTGTCATGTTTCCACCGTGAAGATTATGGACACATACTTTGCTTCACTATTCTCGGTAAAAATGTTGCCTTTGGAATCGGACATGAGGGACGTACAAACCATCCTCTATATGTGGCCGTAGTAGACTGGGAGAAGGCCGGCGTTCATTCTCACCAGCAACCAGCATCGTTGTCATATCAGCGGAAGGTCATATTTTTTTGCAGATTTCCAGTAAGTCTCCTTGTTAAAGCTAGTATGTTATAGTATTAACAATATCCGACTAGATTGATTTACGACTGCTACCCGGAGGCAGGTTACTGGTCGTTGCCGAAACTTTTGTCGCGATCTACGACACAACACAGTTTGAGTCGACAACAATTCCACCTATTTTCGACATGTATACCCTGGCCGAATGTCCCTCGCCCCAATGGGCAAATAGCTTACGGTACATCCGCCCCGGTAGCCTTTCTGGGACGTTCTTTTGTCGTTATACGAACACATTCAGATTCACTTTGTTCACCGGAAGTGCAGTACATGGCCTCATCATCCCCGAAAGTACATCAGTAGAGCAGCCCACTCACGTCGAGTTGATGGATGTTCAGATCCAAAGAGCACACGCATTTTCTTCTTCCTATAATTCTGCGATCGTACATTCTGGAACGCCTTGCCTTCACATGCTGAACTTTTCGTGGCCGGATGATGTTTCTTTATCTCAATTGTCTAATCATCTCGATGTAGAGTTTAGCCAAGACACTTGGATGATATATATTTCTGCATTTGATGAAGGTTCTGGTCGGACAATTGTTTGTACTAAAAGCCACATTGTAGTATCCGATTTTTCTAGGGTTATAGATCTGAATTAAAAGCTTATTTTGACGATTCGCTGAGATGGGAAAAGATTCCGCTTTCCGGTAAGTGACCTTTAAGGCGAGCTCTTTGTGCACTATTGCATCTTTAGGAGCTCCTCCTTAGTTGTGACGAACTTGTGAAAAAGGCAAGATATTAATTAATACACCAGAGTCTGGGATTGACGAATTACGCACACAATAAGCCATTGTGAAAAGATGTTCTTCAGCTCTTCCTCGACTTTGGTTGAACCGAAATCAACCTTCATAGGTTCTAGCGTATGATTCTCTTTTGGTATGGAAGTTTTCCGTTTGGACGGGCCATCTTCAATCTCCACGACCCAACCAAAGAGCCATTCGTGTCCTGTTGTCAAACACCACACTCCATAGTCGTTTCTGTATTATCGACCACATTAGTAATTCTATTTCATCTAAGTAATGGGTAAAGTTACTCTGTAACCGACATTCTGTATAAGCAAAATATTCGTTAAGTAATACATTCAATGAGATTGAACCTAACGCACGTCGCTAATGTCTCCCCGATTACTTGAGGGATGTGATTCTTGAGTACGTTCTCTGTTTTTTGTTTCTTGGCCTTGTTGGCGAGCTGTATACTAGCAACAGGCTTTCGTTTTGCTTCTATATGAAGTACCCTGATCGGGTTCATCGTACTGCTAGGGGCATATGCTAATGGGCGGCGTGTCTTCAGCATAAGCGTCTGGAGATTGTTCTCTTGAATGTTCGGGTCAAGAAAGTTTGCGTTCACTATGTTCTCCGGATTCTGGTCGGACTTTGCCTCAGGAAGAGAGTCGGGGTTGGCAAGGCTAGGTAGTCCACAGTGCCCGTTATAAAAGTCGCATAACATTTAGGTGGAACCTGTTCAGTATCCATATATTCTATTATGACAGGGTTTCCTTAGCTTCGGCCAGTCTGAGTTCCGGATAGACGTATGCTTGCATCTGCAATGAGATGAAGAAAGCGACAACTTCTTGAATAACGCGGTCTATTAGGATCCTCCTTCCTGCTTCTGACTAGGTACATATGTCCACAATCAGTATGTCTATATCATCATTATATGAGAGAACTTGGTGCTCACAATGAGACACGTTGTATTTACGATTGCCTTTATGCTGTCCGTTAGATGTCGTCCGTTTTCTTGCCAGAAGGTATCTATAGTGCGGTATTTGGAATCCGAATTGAAGAATTGCTTGACATTCTTTATAGCAGTGTCCTCAGGTACGCTTCGCTCCGATTGACGAACACCGAGATTGATCAAGTGCTTCGTTTCCAAATTAGAGAATGAGATCGCCTACGAAAGAGCGTCAAAAACCTGTAACGAAGTGTGGGCGAAATAAAACGTACAGCGATGGTAGGTACGACTTCATGTAGACTCTCAATCTTTTCTTTATAGTCGTCCAAAACCTCCACTGATTCGAGAACGCTCTCGATATTTTCAAAGCAGGTTCCAGCGCCTCCACCAACATGTGATCCTTTTCAAGCGTAGCTTTCATACTTTTCAGATCTTCTTTCATTTGTCGTAGATAGGCCTCATTGGCAGAAGCGTGTTCCATCAGGTCAGCACTGAGCCGAGGTCTGTGTCTCTTCTTCCCCGCAGCCACATTTGCTTTGGGGGTAGAGCTAGTAGTGGTCGGATCCTTCTTGACTTTGTAAGACATAGCAGCGGTTATAAATGAGCAACAGATCGAAAGTGCAATGGACGGCAGTGAGAGAGAGGAACGGAACCAACCCCCCCCCGCGGCCAGAGCAAGCTTCATGCCCTCTGATAATCGAGTAATACGTCCGCTCTTGACCGTTTTCTCGCGAATCCCATCGATAGCAGGGTCGCGAGTTTTCAATGGAACACATGAAGCTGGGGATGTCCCGAACAGTGGCAGAACAATGTTTCCACATTTTTATAACTCAGATACCTTGTATTCGAGTCTGCCACTTGGCACTGAAGCACGATTTAATGACTGCTCCAAGACTAAAAATAAGGCCCTATTTCTGTTCAATTTCCTCTCTAGTTGTCGGGATGCGGTGAGTATAACACCTGCAAAATATCCACCATTATTTACAGAAAGTCATATTTGCTGGGAGCGCTACTGGCTGACCGTCCGGGCGTGCGCAAAGATTTGACAATTATCGGCTTTGCGGTGCTCAGACGCAGCCTAAATATAACCAAAATTCGAGATAAATGAGTTTTGGTACATGCCGGCTGTGTTCGCTGATATTGGTTTGCTGTAGTGAGCAGCCATAGTAGATACATTCGAGAAGGACCGTTCTTACTGGTCAGTGTAGCCGAAGTCGAAGAGCGTGTGAAAACAGCCTTGTCTTTGAATTCTACCTGGATTTGAATCTCCGATCTTTACATTGACAATCTGCAGTGATACCTTGGGACACCCTCTCGCCTAACACACAGAATGCTAGTCGTGAACACCCAAAGACTATGACTACATGTCTGTGGCTCGCGATCGAATGACAGCATGTACGAACACTGGCAGCGAACACAACATGACCAATGGAACATTTGCAAGTTTTCAATTTCTATTTTGTATTTACCTTCAAGTGATCTACTAGCATCATGCGGCGGAACTACAACATAGTGTTCGTGGCAGGAGGCATTTGGGAGGCATGTATGGTGTTTTCTTGCCATGTCATCGATGCTTTGAAACTTCGCATTGAAAAGTTTCGTCAGTTTTCTCGCTCTCCAAGTACTCCTCCCAAAATCACCCTCGTCAATTTCCTCTACAATATTTCTTTGTCTACGCCATGCTCCTTTCATTGACATTTCTTGATACCCGCGTAAACTTGTAGAAATCAATCTCCAAACATAAGTACAAGTTCAAGACGTTTGTCTGCTTAGGCAAGTAACACATGACGCACCTAGGCCTCAAGTCGACTGTCGTTGGTACTTAGATGATCACGTCCATCGATTTCTCTATAAAACCACTCGCTATGCATCGATCCACCTCTCAGGCTTTGTTCTGAAAGTGTATCCATGACGGAGACCAAAGAACCCATTCGCCGCATATTGGACGGCAACGCCCGCTGGGCTGCAAGCCCTACTTCGTTCGCAACCAACGGGCTAGATTCATTCGGTGTCCCTCCTCAACATCCCTGTGTACGGTTTCTCTTTTTCAGCTTCTAGCGCCATGTAATAACACGTAAGTAGATCCTATGGGTCGGTTGTGCAGACTCACGCGTGCCGGAATCTGTTATCGCGGGGGGCTGCTTATGCCCGGGTGAGGTTTTCGTGCATCGCAATGTAGCCAAGTAAGTCATCTTCTTCCTCAACCGCGGCGTCGTTTACGTTTTTATCGATTAGCCAGATCCATCTGCACGACGACAATGCGTTGGCCGTGTTGGAATACGGGATCGACCATTTAGACATTTTGCACGGTATGTCATTGCCTTCTCTCTGCGTGCGTTCAACTTACACGCCCGTAGTTATTGTCGTCGGGCACACGGACTGTGGAGGCGTCGCTGCAGCGTACGATACTGCCTATCCGCAGTCAAACACTTCCCCCCATCCCCACGCCACACCAATTTCACGCTGGCTGAAAGCCCTCACGAAGATTGCTCGTGCCATCCCTTCCTCGCTCCCCCGCGAAGCTGCACTTCGACGCCTCGGAGAGGCTAATGTCAAGGCGCAGGTCACTAACTTAGCAGCCACCGAGACAATTCGAGCTGCGTGGAAGGCATACGAACGTGGTGAGAAGAAAGCCGTGTGGTTGCATGGGTGGGTGTACGATTTGGAGACGAGGCGGCTCAAGGATCTGAGAATAAGTAGGGGGCCAGGGGGGATGAGATGGTGAATCGTGAGTGGTGCATCATGAAGTAGCGGGTATGAACGATCTGGGCCGGGCAATCAAAATGGTTGAAAGTTTATGGTATGTAACGGATGGCAGCGCACACATCCATGTCAACAATTGATGCTATATGTTGATAATGACAATTTGCTTGAGGTTACAAAACGTTGAATGGACATTGAATGAATGCACAATGACCGCATGGGACAAGCAGCGTTTCCCAAATCCAGACACCTTGTCAAAGATAATGGCATTTTGGACGAGAGATTTAGAGCGGTTCGCTGCTTCCTTCAATGGTTCGAATAGACCTCCTGACAATCCCAGCTGTGGGTGTATAAATTTGGCCGTGTAGCCCCATATATTGCGCAGTGGACTCAGTGAACGCGTCGAGACGTTAGGTGTGCTGTATCAGAGTACAGGGGAAATATCCAAATCTTCAATCGAGCGGCCGTCCTTCAATATACCACAGCGTGAAAAGTTAACGCTAGTAGAGATAGATGAAGGAGAAAGTTGAACAGGCACGCTTCTTCCGACTCCGTAAATATGGCAAGGTGAAGCGATGCAAAGATTTCGGATATTGTTGGTACAAGCCATGATTTGCCCGCAGAATTGGAGAGATTCATTATCGCGCTTTGGGGATGCTCCAGGACATTCCTGGGATCCGAGAGCAGCATCTTTCTTTTGTAGCGTCACAGAAAAGTTTCATGGGACCACATTTCAACAGCTGAGAATGCTACGTTTCACCAGGAGCAATGCTCAGTCGTAATGTAGCCGATGTACTTCTCGAAAGGGGTATGAAGAGAGGCGTCAAACAAACGATTCCTAGAAAATATCGTACGGAACGTTACTGAAAGACCTTTGCTTGGATTTGTCATGAGAGTATGTAGAGTGGGGAGATGGATTGATAGGAATTTTCATTCCGCAACTTCTGATCTTCATCCTGCGCCGAGGATACATAAACTCAACGTCATGGCGGGCGCTAGGTGAGGAGAAAGCGCGTGCAAGAGAGACCTGCGCGACTTTTGATGAAGGACGTGAATGTCTGTCGTAGACGATTCAACTGCCTGCAGCATTAGCAACGTTCGTCAAGTACCCAGTAGTGATCACGAGGGCTTGAATTTAGGAACTGTGGACGCTCATTAGAGCTGGGCACCGAACTAGTAGTCTCAGATACAAAGCAGACTCGCGCATCTTCGGAACAGAAGGAGCTAGTCAAGAATTCTGCTGGAGAACGTCATTGACCCACATTGGGCGGAGTAGAAGAGGGACAGATCACACCATGAGAAAGCTGATACCGAGAACTAGAGCGAAAAAGGTAGAAAGAAAGGATACAGGGTTTGCCATACCATGGTACTTGAGTTGTTGGTATATGGTGGAAGCAATGTTCTCGACATCAGGCTTGAGAAGAATTAGGGGATGGTCCCCAAAAGCCTCGCAGACTAGTTATCCTGAATAATCGAGGAATATGGAGTGACGACATACTCCCTAGAGCACTCGAGAGAAGTGATTGTGAGGCTGCTCAGTGTCGAAAAAAAAACTGCAACATATTACTCAATGTGTATAATTCCCATTGACGGTGGCTTCGAAGTTTTGTGATCCTTGTGCGCTTCGAGCTTGAGCTTTAGGCCTGATGCTGAGTGTCGAAGTGGACGCGTGGAGCAACGTGGGCGTTATGTCCAACCTGTGAACGTACCCGCTGATGCCTTTCGGGTTATGGGATCCGGTAGCAGCCGTTGTGATCCCATCTAATCTCTCGACATACCGCACAATCCATCGCGCCGCATGTCTTCGACAAGGAGGGTTTATATTCGTTGCTCATATGTCCCAACCCCTCCTTTGATGTTCGCAGAATCATTGAATAATCATGAAAACTAGAGTCTGGTGCTCTGAGAAAAGGGATCCGGGGGTCAGTTCAGCGACTTTCGAGCGTCTGTATGCCCTTGCTAAGTAGTACGCCCCGGTTCATCATTGTGGTAGCTCTTGCCGTCTTCTCTTCCTTTGGATTTGTGCAGCCCTCCTCCAAACAACCCAGGCCAAACCTCGAACGTAGCATGCCGCAATTACGTCATACGTACGCGGCAGTCTGGATCAAGCGAAACATGACCTTATAAAGCGGCTTGATAGCTCAGCTGCGTTCCCAATCATGTCTACTCAGGAGAACGTTCGCCCGTCACCTGAAGCTCTACCCGACCATGACAGCCGCCCTCAAGTCTCTGTGTGGAAACGGCTAAAGGCATGGGTTTACAAAGTTTGGATAAAACTGCCATGGTACCGCCCGCCAGCCATCCCGAAGGGCCCTTGGGAAACACAATATGGGTTCAGGCCCATAGCCAAAAGGTACCGATATACTTCAGACATACGACATGAGTCCCCTTTTACAATTCCTAACACACCCCCTTTTATAGTAAACTACCATAACGGATGAAGTTGACAGGGCATAGTTTCATTACTAACATGCTTGCAACTTGTTAATTCGACACCAGACAGTGGAAATGCTGCCCTCATGTAAGGTTAGTGGTCTATGTACGCCAAGTGGTCTGTGAATACTCGAAATAACGATGCATGTAGATGGAACTGCAAGCAAGCTGGCGCTCCAGCAGCCAGCTGGTGCAAGAATGGATCATAAGGTTGGGTGGGACGCCAGAGATCCTCTCCCTGTGTTTCAAACGTATGTGCCTACTGCGCCACGCACTATAGCGCATTGAGGATCTAGCGCTGCGCTCTCTGTATGAGGCAAAAAATGTGGGATTGATTTCATTGGCGGAACGTAAATCCTGCCCCAGAGAGACTTGAACTCTCGATCTTCCGATGTCTTGACTCTTGCAAGTCTAACAGTCGGACGCCGTAACCAACTAAGCCATGGGGCACTGTTGAAACTCTCTCCCTGCAATACACCACAATTTTTAAAGGAATAGTACATCCAACGACACTGCCGCGACTGTTGCGCTATTAGCAAACAAGGTTGGGAAGATACCTGATAGCTGTAAAATAATGCACGATAGTACGTCGCTATAGTAGTACTTGGACTACCAGATGACATGCGACATGCAACGTGCGACATATCATTTTCGGGTAGTTATTGTCAAAAATCGGGAGTGGCGAAACCTACCTAGACCAGGACAAATGCAGTTGGACACGATTTTTGAGCATCTGAGCGTCAAAAAGGTCTAGGTTTAGGCAGACCAAAGGAGAGTACGAGAAAGATAGTGCAGTTCCAGCTCAGTCTACCAAATTAATCCCAGTTAAAAATATTATTGAGTAAGATGCCTCAGCAAAGTATTCGAACGACTACCTGCAAGTAATCATTCTTCACAGAATCCCAAAGGATCGCTCGTGAACACATAATAATCAACATTAATGTCGACACTCGACGAAAACATAAATCAAATTTCTCAGATAATTAAGTAGAAAAAAATAGAGAGATGTCTGTACTCTGCCTTCCTAGGGCTCATGGAGCCGGATCTCAGAGCCCTGGATGCGTATAGGGCATTCTCGGAGAGGGGACTGACAAAATACCCGCAGCACGAAGAGCCTTCCATACACGTAAGTAAGTGCCGCTGGAAAAGGCTGTCAAGTATAAGTAGAGATAAGACGAAAATCTTGATAATGCCGAAATCTACGAAATGGAATCACAGAAGGCCGATGGACCAGAGTGGTTATCACAAACTGTAACGAGAAAAGCAAATACCAGCTGCGTAGAAATCATACACCGCACATAAAAACAAATAAATACATGGCGTAGAAGCATTTCCCCCTCGCTCATGTGCCACTGCCCGAACCCCACAGTCCTAGATCTCTGGAGGGTCATGAGAATGGGAATCCACATAGAATCCCGAGATATGATGAGAGAAAGTGAAACCCACGTTGTGACAGGAATAGCGGCTTGCGCTATGCCGGTACATCGGACTGGATTCGGTGGACCTCGCCGGAAGTCGTTCTCCAATGTTGGGCGCACACGCCGTCCCAGAGGATAAGCGCTGTCAATCGCACAAAAGAAAATCACTGATGCGGGCGTCGAAAGACGTCCGGGTCCACCTGGGTTTGGTTTTCAATGTGGCTATTTCTCAGTGTTTTCTTGCCTTCCAAAACCTCACCTGACGGTGGAGATAAGGGATTGTTACAATGGACTGATTGACGACCTCGATCACTTTCAACTTGTTCCGTATTTGGCTAATGACCATTGTGTAACCATATGTGGGTGCGCTTGGCGAGGGCTTCTGATAGATTACAAAGTCCGCCCGGGCCTTTTCCCGGCTTTGCCGTACTTATAGGCGCCGGGCGGCTCGAGCCAAGCTTTCTCATTCAGTTTGCGAACAAGTTGTAAGTCTGACATTTGAAGAACAATTTTAGGTGTTTAAGGGCTGAACACGAAGCTGAAGGGCTGATGAGTTCGTCTATTACTGTAAGTAAATATACTACCGCCTAAGAAGTGATGTCATTGAGATACTTCTACAACGAGGCCCAGGTTGGGTTGAAGGAGCTGTACCAACGTTCTTCAGACTACGCAAAATAGAAGGAGAGCCTTCCCAGCTTTCAACCGCCGCCCGTATATATTTGAATAAAAACATATTATTTATGGATAAATTATCGACCTCGGGATGATATCTATCCGCGCATGAGATCTGATGTACGTACGCAATGCCTAGAGTCCCATGGAGTCTGGAAAAAATAACCCGCAACTCGCACGTATGTACCAGAGATAGAGCTTGGTGTGTGAAAATAATTCTACATACCCCGTTGAACCGACGAGCAGGAACGAGCACCTGCGATAATATTTGCAGGCGCTGGGATGCGTTGTAGGCGTCTATCTTCTTATCAGCCCAAATGTACTAATGCTAGTGAGCTGAAGGCCCCCAGAGGGACACAATCGATCGATCATAACAATGGATAAATGTGCGGGAAACGATGGCTGTGCAAGTATGTGCAGTAGTATCAGCGCCCAAGCTCAACTTGGCGAGATGGGGTATAGTCGCACCAACGTAAGTATTTATGTCCAGCCGAATGAATAGATTGAGAATTATCATGGAATTATCAGATTCTAGCTCTGACGATGTAAACCCCCCGTTCTGCGAAGGAAGAGATATAGACGTAAGGTTTTGCCTCACAAGTGATCCTTCGAATCCAGAAACAATGGGTGCATGGATAATTAGGTGGGAAAATAAGATTATTCGAAGTAGTGTCTCGGTCGAAATATACATTTTTCATGTGCTCACCAGCTGCAGAATTAGGCCAGCGTGTACCATCGATGTCTTTTCCAGGTTGAATATAGGCACTGCTAAAAATATCTATCGCGAAGTGATCTAACGGCAAGCGCTTGAGCTCGACCAACAATCTCTTAAAATAACCTGTGCCACCAACTTGCGACAGAGTGAAACTCCGTCTCCTAGCAATGCAATACTACGGATACTTCGCGAAAACATGAAGCACGATGCTAGCATATACTCCCACTTCGCCCGCAATATACTGATTCAAATTCTCCGTTCTCTCGCAGACATCACAGAATTTGTATTTGAGAAGACAAGATCAGATGCATCCTTGACATGCTATCAAGCGACTGAAACGATGAAACAATGGCAAAATAACGGTTTGATCGCATGTTGGGACAGTTCTCTGAATGCATCTTGCTCGATGATTCATCGTCATGATCAGTTCCAGCAAGTGCATATGATGAGGAATATACTCGATCGCGGTCTATGTATAGCTTGTAGGAACCATTCGTTCCCCAGATCCTGTTACATTTGATGATTCGGTTGCGAAGAACACAGCACGTCAAAATGGTCCATAGCAAACAACAACTCCTAGTTCTTACATCAGTCCAGTTATTATGTGCAGTACAGAAACAACAACATGCATAGTCAGGTGAATGGCGCCTAATCGTGATTAATAATTATGCAGCCTTGTAGAATACAACAAAGAAGAGAACGAATAGGTCATCTAAGATAAAAAAAGAGTGTGGACATACAAGACTGAAGTGGTATCATCGTAAAAATGCGTTAGTGGGAGTGAGTAGGAGTGAATAGATACATGGTCATGCAGGGCATTATGACTGCAGAGTCATATTTTGAGTCTGCAGTGGTGCACCGTTCATTACATCAAATCCAGGGATCATAGTAGTGTGATGGATTCTTTTTCGAGGAGGCAGACCCGACATATCCTGAGGGTTATACTGACGTTCAGAACGATATTCCATGTATTCCGGAGCACCGACAGGTACTTCGCAAGGGTAGCCGTTTGAGTCTACAGACTTGTCAGGTTTCGACGGGAGATGACGAACGTCATATCGCACCGTGCAATTGTTGGCTGTGTTCCCAAGTTCGCGAATGTTTGCGCGCCCTCCCGGACCCATCCTATGCGGTGTTAAATGAATGAGTGGAATGTATGTGCTTGGAGAGAGACTGCGTCGTACCTCCATGTGCGTTACGGGCTCGTTGTTGTACATATTTTGACCGTCAGTCGGCCACTCCATTGGTTTCTGGGGCACCCTGGCGCTCATGAACGGATCAACGGGGTTTCGTACCTCCTGTATGTTATATGATTCGTGAGTGTCGGAAAGACGAGGCGTCAAAGGGATGAAACGAACATCCATCGGATACCTCGGAGGGCTGCGTCGATCATCCCCGGATATTGAAGACTTTCTCGACCTCGTGTCTGTGAACGCAGCAGTGTGAACGACAGTGGCGCAAAGAAACTTCATGTTCTGCGTACCTAGAGGTAACTGATTCTGGGACAGCAGAATAGCCACTATATAACGTTCGTCAGTTCATTATTTCCATGTTATTGGGGAGCGGGTCTGCGCACTGATGTCGTCGCGTCGTTTCTCAGAGCTGACGACCGCTAGGCGGGCCTGTCGTTCAATGTCGAGGCAGGACGTATAACGCATGAAGGCATCTTGGGTATCTTTTTGCGCTCGTTGTAGGGACGCACGTGCTGCTTGAAGCGCTTGCTCTATAAACCTTGATTGAGTCAACAAAGCGACGAAACAAGTCTTATCTCACTTGATGAGCTGGCCTCGGCAGCAAGACCTTCAGGTGTCCGGAAGGAAGGAGAATTTGAATTTCTAGAACTTGATAAGTGAGCACCCGGATCATCTGCTCAAAGGATGCAATAGATGAGCAAAGAATGCAAGGGAGCGCGGGATAAAAAGCACCATTTAAGGGTCTGCCAGTTTGGTCCAAGAAGCTTTGCTCTGAGGGTTCGGGGGTGAAAGAGTCGGTGGAGTGGTCGCGGTGAGTATATGATGATTCTCCCCCCACTTGGTTTCGTAGACGGGGATTGTGCGGAATACCTGCCGCTTGTCGCTCGATAAATTTTCGGAGGAATGTGAGTTCGATATCGTCTGGCATAACGTAGGGTGGCCCTTGAATGTCGCCCTTCTGCATGAGCAACTCGAGATGGGACATCGTCTTGTCCTTTAGCTGCTGCAACCATTCGTGGAGTTCCATGTGGTCCTGATCCGCTCGTGCGTCGTAATCCTGGCGTCTGCGTGCTTTGCGCCAGTAAGTTTTCGTCATCTTCAGGGCGCGGTTGACCTCGTTGTCGAGTGTACGGTACCAGTCGCTCGCCTGGCGATTCAAACGCACAGCGAGGACGCCAGGCTGGACTCGTAACTGCAATACACATCTTCCCTCTCTATCGCCTGGTCCTAAAACACCCTTCTGACCCTGATTTCCTCGGGTAGCACCACGAGAAACATTGCCAAGCTCCGGCCAAGGCAAATCGTCAGGCGTTGACATATCCAGTTTGAAGACGTAGAGGGGGGAATGAGGAAAGTGGTGTTGGGATGTAGAGGTCAGAGAAAGAGAGCAACGAGTACGGTCATTAAATGGACCCACTATTTTCTCCTACAGTCGGCATTTTAACTCCAGTGGGTTTCGCGGAACCTATATTTCTCCATCAGATCTATCTGTAGATACGAAACTGGGAGACTCAAGTACATACACCTTAGTAACGCTCTCCATGAATCCGATCCCCAAACAAAGCTTCCTTGTGCAATACTTTCACAGGAAAGAATCGCAACGATTGATCTATTGAATCCTGATTTGTTGGATTTCTAACTCAAATCCATCATCTTCCTCAGGAAGCTGGCACACAACATACCTATCATTAAAACGCACCTCTGTAAAATTAGATCCAGTGTCGGATCAAAGAAGTGGTTCACAACGCTTAAATCAAATCAAACGAGTCTCTGAATTGGCGGCACTATGTATGTATACTCGTATCTGCGGGCACGAGGTGGAACAAGCCCAACCTGACAGCATCACTGGGTGGAGGAGAGATTTCGGGATTCCATCCGATCCGGAGATTGTACAGGACTACACCCTTGATACAGCTGCGGGCCAGCGCTTCCTGGCTTATGTATTTACCTCATTCAGGCAGTGAAATTGACGCCTTGGGCCAACGGAGCTTGGTCTGAGAAATTGACTACAATCCCAGGTGATTTTTTGAAAACGTTGCGGTATACAGAAGAAAGGTGAACTTACCCGTGCATGCGCTCCATCGCACATATTGTTTCCACGATTCACCACCAGACTCCCGTCCCCTGTGAAGAAAACAGAGAGCATTGGAGAATGCACATCCACCATAAAGCATAATGGGACTTACCAGCCTGTACTCTGAGTAATTTGAAAAGCTTTAATATGCTGACGAGTGACAATACGCAGACATTCGCACCTTATTTCCACCAAAAGCTGCGCCAATCTCAGCTCCACTGGTACCCACGTTTACCTGACGTTCAGCAGGCGATATAAGCGACAAAAACGAGTATCTAGAGCTGGGTGCTCACGTTGACAATACCACAGTCAGAACCACTGGGCCCTATCCATTTTCCAAGGTTTCTCAAGTCTCGTGTCCACAGACTGCTGGACAATCCCTGTATTCAAGCATCAACGTCGAGTCAGAAGCGCGGCAAAGGGATCGCTTACCTGAGGGACGCTGTTGTTCCATTCAATAGCCTGTTCCAAGTGGTCGAATATTGCAACGTTCAATATGGGCGCGAAAGTTTCGGTTTTCCAGATATGGTCGTTTGTATCAGGAGTTGCTGGTATAGCTATTGTTGGTTCCACGAAGTTCCCCGAATCTAGGTGCTGATATTTGTTACCCCCTGTCAGGATACGAGCTCCAGAGTCGCGCAGATAATCAATAGCTTTAAAATAAATGTCGCATGCTGCCGTTGTATGCAATGGTCCTAATAGAGTTCCATCAACGAGCGGGTCCCCCGGGGTCACTGTTGAATAAAGTTTCTGTAGACGTTCCAGAACTTCAGAGGCAATGTCTGTGTGGAGATATAGTCTCCTAGTTGATGTGCATCGCTGACCCGCCGTACCAACGGCGCCAAAAAAGACAGAAGGGATGGCAAGAGACAAATCCGCATCAGGCATGATGATCGAAGCTATAGGAGAAAACACGTTAGCTTGTTTTTTTGCCCAAGTATTATCTCATTCACCGTTATTTCCGCCCAGTTCTAATATTACTTTACCAAAACGCGATGCTACTGTTTTACTAACGATGCGGCCAACGTGCTCGCTGCCAGTAAAGGATACTGATGCACAAGAGCATGAGTTTCGAATTTCTCCCAAAGAAAAGGTAGGATTACCAAGCTCCACATCACGGCTTTCAACAATCGCCTCTCCGGCTTCCTTTCCTCCTGTGACCAGACTGGCGACAGCGCCTGGAAGACCGTTTCTTTCGAGGACGCCAGAAACTATTTTTGTCACTGCTATAGCACATAATGGCGTCGTCGGTGACGGCTTCCATATAGTAGCATTACCGGCAGCTAGTGAGAGTGACAAGTTCCTAATCAGATGTGAGCAGATAGAGAAACATAAGAGAGACTGCCATACCAGCCATAGACAGCCACGGGAAAGTTGAATGCAGATAGTACTGCGACTACCCCAAGTGGGTTGGGAACTATACGTTCGTGTGAGCAATGATTCGCTACAGTAAGGTAAATTTCAACATGCCCTCCAAAATTGAGTGTCCAGGGCGCTCTGATGCCACCACTCGACCGTTCATCATTCTCGAAAGGCCAACGGCATAGTCGCACTATCATCGATTGCGTAAAATGTGCCTCCGTGTCGTACGATTGCAGGAACTTACAATATCCACGAACTCTTGTACTTCACCTACTCCCTCCGTCCTAATCTTACCCATTTCGAGAGAAACGAGGGCACCGAGATCTTCTCTCTGCAGATAACCATTGCATTAGAGTTCGTTAATATTACACGAGTCCTCGCTTGCCTTTGCCGCGAGAGCTTCCCTGATTTGTCGGATAATTTCTCCTCGGCGAGGAGCAGGAATGACTGATTATCTTGTAAGTTTCGACGACATGCGGCAAAATAAATTAGATGCTCACGACGAAATTGAGTGTACGCCTCGCGAGTTCGCTGGAGCACGTTATGCAACTCTTCAGGCGCTGCAGTCTTGATTCGGGCAAGAACTTCTCCAGTTGTAGGACAAACAGAGTGCATGATATCTCCGGAGCCCTTCCATTGACCGTCATAGACTCCTGCTATCTCGCCAGCAGTAGGCAAGCCTAGGGCAGATAGGACATTGGATGCTCTTGTTGACAATAGACGCGTCAGAACCCCGCGATGGAGCAATTTTGGCTTGATTCGCAGCATTTTTCTCTGATCTCAGCGGCTGAGGAGCAAGATAGAGGGTAGACGAGCAACATACGAGTTCCATTATGGACCAGGATCATTGGATAGAGGCCATGATCCGTCCATCACGATGAGTCATGTGATTATCTCCACAAATAGGCGCGCTTCTCGTTGCCGTCGGGCCGTGCCATGCCTCATACATATCGTCTAACTTGTAAAGTTGCCTGCGTATTTTAACTCTCTCCCCCGCAGATGATGATAAGTCGAGTTCTTCAGATTCACAACAAGAACACGATCTGAGAAATCTCGGATGACCTTTTCATGCAAATTTAACCAAGAATCGAGAGTCAGAAACCCATCATTCTTCCTCCAAGATGAGAGGGTACATCATATCTGAAACTACAGCGTTGAGCTCAGAGCGGGGCTGAAGTGATTTGTGGGACCGTTGAAACATCCCAGCCTCTCTGGGCCGACATATCTATTGGTAGACGATCAAGGGAGTGATACGTTCAGTTGTGGTTATAAGTGCTCGTTGATGGCTACCATGTTGAACCTATCATTGCCACAGAACATACCCTCTCCATACCACCGTGTTTGAAGGCCTGTCTCTTCGTTAAATAAGAGCCACCAAATTCACCGGCATCTAAACTCGAAGAACATGTAATACATTTGAAGATATATCACTTCACTCACCGTATCGATCAAGTTCAATGATTCAAATACAGACAAATATTCACGGTGTGTCAATGAAGGATAACTCGCTCTAATTATATCAACCCTAACACCCGACATGACCTATCGAAGCCTATCTATCTCAATACTCAATTGTAAATTGCATGATGTATGGGAATGGCGGAGAATCTTGTTCTCTCGGATCTCCTTAATTACCTTCTCTCAGAAGAGCTGAGGGACATATTCAGTGAGGCGTACTCCACGTCTGCAACAACTGTAACGAATGACTGGCTTCGCTACGGTTGTAGGCGCAATGACTGTAGAAACAAAAACATCAATGATGTGTTCACTCAAACGTCGGCATTCAGCATTCAACGAGTAGATTAAATGAGCAAACGAGCCTGTAGGCGGTGTTAGGAAATCTTGCCTTTAGGACCGTGGTGTGAATAGCTTGGTTAAACCTTATGTTATACCTTGCCCGTCGCATCTGACAATCCTCCGTGGATATTTACATCCATTCTGTCACTCCCAGGCGTGATCAATACGGGACAAAGCAACTCCATAGTGTGGAGAACGCCCGTATTTTAATAAACACCTCTATGGTGACTAGAATTATCAACTTACGCACGGCCACGACGCCTGCCGCCGCGGGTACAACGGCCTTCGTATGCGCTGACCTCCCGAACACATCTGTTTGCGTTAATGTTTCGAGGTCATCCATGGGAACGCCTTGCCTTTACAAACACAATGGACAATATCTAGAATCTGATATGAATGTTCAGCCCAAAGATTTGTGATTTAATTTTGACTGAGCAAAAAAGAAATCACTCGGTGCTATAGTTCATCAAAAAAGGAACGCTCAACCACGACCTCGTTGTTTCCTTTTTTCTTTTTTACGGCGTCGAAGGGGATCCCTTTCCCAGCCTTCCTTTTCCGTGTTTCCGGATGGGGCTCCTCATTATCCGAATCTTCGCTCGAGTGGTCGTCCGAGTCCGATGCCTCCTCAGCGACGACAATCTCTTCTGTGGATTGTCTTGGTGATGGCTGAGCTGCGTCCTCCAGTTCTTCGTCTTCATCGATATCACTATCCTCGCCTCCAGAGATATCCACGCCCAGGGCTCCGGTAGCAACATCCTCGCTGCCTTCGTTGTCACGGAAAAAACCCTCCAGATCTGTCATCCGGAGGACATCCTCGTGACCTACGCTACCTACCCACCACTTTCGCTGATACTCCGACTCTCTTTGGGTTTGATCGCCATCGTTTTGACTCCCGATTTTTGAAGAGTTTGTTTCGCCACGCGGTGGCTCGATGGATAGCTGGCCGTGACCGCCACCAACAGAGATACGTTCGATGGGCCATTCTCCATGATCAGCGACGACGCCGATGAGCCTAGTTGGAAGAATTTGAACAGCCCGAACATAGCCGTCGGATGATCCCGTAAGGATGGTGCTTGCAGTGTCAACGTTCGGGATATCGGAAGGAAGATTGCATAATGCATCCACCGACATAGGATGCCTGAAGCTTCGTGTTTAATATTTATTTCGAAGCGAAAGGAGGAGCGTCGCTGACCCAGGCACCCGATCAACACAGTCTCCCCAACCACTGCTGCGGTTGAATATAGAAAGAACCCCAATTTGAGTCCCCACAACAATTTTAGAATCACTACAAAACGTGAATTAGCATCACGTTGAAACATATAAGAAGGGAGTAGAATTAACGATGGGAACAATAATCCACATTGCATCCCGAGATTTCTGTGCCAAAAGATAGGACACTGGGGGAATAGAGCGACTCACCCTTTAATTGAGACAACTGATAACAACTCATCCTCTTGATCTTCAGACTGAGCAACAGGCTCTGGCTTTTTGGACCTGACATCCATGACAGACAAGGATCCATCCCCACTACGTATCCGGGTATGTTATCTAGTCCCAGATAAAGACCGCGAACGTGCACACCTTGTCGAGACAAGCTGCCGCTTGTCATCTAACCAGAGAAAATCACTGATGTAGTCGAAGTGCTGAGTGTACGTTCGGACACACTCCCTTTGCCGAGGGTCCCAAAGCTACAATGCGAATTTACTTTGGTTTGGCCATACGTCCGCAGATTCTCGTACCTTCACCGTCCCATCATCGTCCCCTGTAGCTATTAGCCATGACATGAGATGTTTGACTCGATTTATGACCGAACTTCAATGGAGGCATTAGAAAACTTCCGTTGTGAGTGTCAATTGGACTAACTCGTGCGCTCCGGCGCGTGAGTCGATGGCTTCTGTCTGCGTATCAATGGTACTGCAGGACGACAATTAGCACATGCAACTGAGACATATGACATCTTTTGACGCACTATAAGGCCTTTCCCTTCCCTACTGCGTATAGATGCGACCCATCTCCATCCAGCGATAGCCCTCGGCACGATGATTTTGAAGGACGCAATGAGAAGATAGATTTGTGATTGCCTTGCTCATCGTAAGCAAAAGCTTTGACATGACCAGTTAGAAGTCCGGTGTAGACCGTTGAAAAAGTAGGATGAAAGACGACATCAAAAATTTGAGCGCCAACTTGAATTTCTGGCATCGGGGAGTGAACAAACAAGCAAGTGATCACCCATTCGGCGACAGCCGACAAATTTACCGATATTTGTCTCCGTGGGCCCTGGTCAATGCTCCTTCAATCATACTCTCTACTTTCTCCCAATTTTCATCTTCTCAAGCCAGTATGAGTCATTGTCAAGAATATCAAGGACATCGCTGTGTTTCAAGCAAACCCACTGTGTTCGTCTATATTTTTATATGCCTCAATCCGTTCTTACCCTCATTTGCCTACGTGTGTACGGCACATTTCGATGAGCGATCAAAACTACCTACTATTGTTGTACTATTGCCTCCTTGGAACCACCTGTCTATTAGTAGGCAGGAATTTTCATTTTTATCTAATCCTGAAGCCCGACACACCTTTGACTGATTTTCTCACAAGTATAAGAATAGTACCTAGTTCAAAAGTTATCTTCCTGATCTCACGCCAGTCAAAAGTCGGAATAATTTCCTTCCACCCATTGCGGTGCTTCTGAATTCACCAAGCGTCCATAGATCTGTTTCGACAACCATCATTCACCGTTGACGTGTACGTGCAAACGCTTGTGGGTCCTCGTTCAAACATCGTTCTCCTGAATCTATACTCGTAAACTGTTGAGGTAGTTTCAACAAGGGCGCAGCCTCAGCGCTCAGCCTCGGGCGCTAAGGGGAATCATGTCCAAATAAGGTATGGATTTGAAATGTGGGAGCATGTACATATGGCCTCGTAGAAAAAAAAATGATTTGCATGTCAAAAGCGTGCCAGTGACCGTGCCACTCACAGCTTCCTACCGTCATGGCAATATTAGCCTTGTGCTGTGCAGCCTTTTCTTTTACGCCATGTTATCGAGATATTTCAGATTGATGAATGATGGAATGATGGGAGGTGTTACCTAGCTTGAGCGCAACCTGAATGATACAATTCAATGCATAGACAATTCCATCTATGTATGCCACTGGGATATAGATAAATCTGAAATTGACTCATCTGTGGTGATCATGGAAAACGATACGATTCATGTGTGGACCGTATCCGCTCAAATCCCAGAGATTTCAAGCACAAGTCAAATGAAATCCCCAACGGACGCGGAACTGGTCTTGTATGATGAAAAGAGCGAAGTTAGATCACATCTCACTTCCGTCATTCAAAGCCCAAGGTCGAAATTGAGGTTTTTGGAGAATATGTCTATCGAATTGCCCTCTTTGAAGCTTCAGTGAGAGGACACTTGTCATTTCCTAGCTGGGGTGGGAGATTTTTGAAGTCATGATATCTCTCTCTAGATAGCAGTAGAAAAAGTATTGTCAATTTGTACATTGTGCTCTTCACCGATCTATGAACATGGTGTGCTCGCTGATGGCCTTCTTCCAACTTCGTGTACGACGGCCCCTACCTAGAAATAGTGTCTTCCATACTATCACATACTCTGATGAAAACACACACCCGGGACTTATCCAACTCTTGCAGTATGTTTTAGTGCCGAAAACATAGCTTGGTTCTAGCTCTCGATGCCAGTCACAATGATCTCGAAATGATACATCTGACTATTTGGTCCAGAGCAGAAAGCACAAGGTGGTTTCAAATCTATCAGAGTATTCATATTCTAACTTAATTTTAATAAGATGTATACTCAGTCAGCCATTCAACTCGTTCCTCCTAAACCTACGGTCAAGGTGATGATGAACCTCTGACAACTGGTATGTAAGCTTTCGGAGGACCTCGGAAATGCTTCATCCTCGCTTCGTAGAGAAATTCGAATATAATTTTACCAGTGAGAAAAAGATCTAAAAAGCATGAAAGAACGAAGAAGAAGAAGACCGAATCGATCAAGAATCTAACTCAGTCAAAGCGCGTAGCCTATGATAGTGCCGGATTTGCGCATGCTGCATGCTCCACTGCGGTGGGTACCGCGCTGGGAAGGTTTCATCGCACGTCTCTCCCTTCATCACGTTACGGAAATCGCAGATAAGATATAAAACACTCTTCCGCGCGTCTTCTACCGTTCGTCTGAGATAATGAGTGCAGTGTGCAATGCAGAGGCTGCGGAGGCATAGCGCTAAACGTCGACGGTGATTCAAGCTGGCGATGAGGACGTCAAGAAAGCGTGAATCATCAAGATCCCGACGAGAATTTACAGGCGCGTTTGGTGCAACCATGTATCCCCCGCTTGAGCAATCCACATCGTGTAGATAGATGTCTTCTAGGCTCGGCACCAGAATGGACTGGGATTCTTCAGTTCGACCTATGAATCTCTTCCCGTGTGATCGCGCATTCAAGAGCAATGACCAGACGAAGCCTGACGGCGCTCGGCCAGCAATATCTAGCACGCGAAGGGAAGGTAGGAACCCAAGGAAAGAAGTCCAGGAACTCTGGGTGACAATGTCGAAATCCTGAAGCGCAAGAGTATGGACCTGCGACAGGGGGAAGACCGTCCACATCGCGCTCAATGCAGCTATCATACCATCATCGTTTGGATCGAATTCTTCAGGGTCGAGAGTGAGATCGATCACAGCACCGCCTTCTTTACTGTCGGCACTGAACGCTCTGATGTGGAGAGATTGTCGGTACTCCGGGTTGGGCAGAAATGTATCGGTGTACCGCTCGCATAATTCGTGCCCGGTGAGAACTAGAATTTCAAGAGGAGTGATTTCTGCGTGTGCCCATGCTTGACTAGCTAGGGTTGCAGAGAACTCTGAGATTGTCGAAGTGAGATTCACCAAAGTGTCAACTTTGATCGTCATGTGTGTAGATGGCGGGATCCCCAGACATTTCAATATGTTGGTAATCGTGAGCATATTGCCCGCAAGGAAGATATATTCCAATTCTGGTAACTCGATGCGCCGCTCGTCCACTGCAATCTTGTCGAATTCAATGTTTATCGGGAAAGAGTGATCGAGAGTCAGAGAACGAAGATGTGTTAGCCTTTCAAGCATTGAGAGAAAATGGTGTAACGTTGGGCGTTCAGTAAACGGTAAATCGTGGAGATGAAGATGTGTCAGATTGATACATCGGGTCGTCAATAGGTAAAATGGGGCATGATGGAGTTCTAGGTACTTGAACTTCGTAAGTGGAGGTCCGCCATAGCTGGTAGGAAATGGAGGCGATGCGTAGGCATCGACAACTCCAGACAGTCCAGAAGGTTTCACTTCTAAGATGAGGGATTCCACGGACGGGTTCGGATGAGTCAAACTTTCCAGCAGTGGGTGGACTTTGTCAATGGAGGATAATAGGTGAATGTCCTGGATTCTGTGCGCTAGCTGAAGCATACAACGGAGTTGCCGGATATTGTTATCGTTGACCAACGCAATAACACGAAGAGGAGACATTTTGGCCCTTGACCAAGTTAATGTAAACCATTTGGGGTGCGAAAAATCGATGTATCGCCAGAGATCCGGACTTTGCAAAGCAATCCTTCGCCAGTTGGAACATACATGAGACACTGGAACCCAGCTCCATGTGCTTTCGTCGTCGCTTTGGTGGCTAACGCTCACCTGCGCACACGTCATGAGTATCTTCTTCATCACTAGGTCGGGCAGCATGCAGGCCGAATTCAAAGAATTTAGATGCCTTAATTCAGCACCGTGGTTTGATGGTGTCCTGTAACCATGTCGAAGGAGTGCGGTCTACACCGAAGATCACGATATGTCAGTTTCAACGCCAGAAGCTTGTTCAGACTGTTATTATTGACTCACTGCAGCACGTTTGATGCGGGGTATCTTGAGTGGTCGTACAAATGAGTATCCGTTGGTATGATCGATTGATGAGATAGAATTAGGATGGGATATCGTCTGAATAGGCATTAGATTCATGAAAGAAAGCTCCAGGATATTGAAAAAGACGGATATAACAACAGAAATCTTCCCAAGTACAGGACCTGAGGACGACGATCCAGCGCTGGTACGAAGTGGGAGTTCAGTATCTCAGGAGTCGGAGACCACGCAGTCTTAATAAATGACATCCTAATTGTTGGCGATGTTTACTATGTCTGGCTGTGCTCTGCCTCCAAGGCTCCCGTTGACAATAGTGATAGCACGATTTGAGTACGATCGACGCAAAACAATAAGGGGGCGGCTGCTGATTGTTTCCGGAACATGCAGGCTTTAC
The DNA here is from genome assembly GCA_003314615.1 of Pholiota microspora. Lineage (NCBI taxonomy): Eukaryota > Fungi > Basidiomycota > Agaricomycetes > Agaricales > Strophariaceae > Pholiota > Pholiota microspora. The sequence goes on from QFFD01000791.1 coordinate 195,237, forward strand.
AAGAAGTCGGAGAGTAAATTAGGTGCACCCATGCAGAGATACGCGATACGTAGAATCGGAGGCATAGTTTGGGAACGATACAAGATTTGAGGAAAGTTTCAAGAACACTGCAGGTCGATGTAGTGGCCGGATACAAACAAAGTCAAGCAAAGGCGGGATTTACCAAATTAGGCTCGTTTCGATTTGTTTGGACTCTCGAGCAAACTTAAAATTCATACGCGTTGGATGCATGCATATGGAGCATCCCCAATAAACAGTGCTAGTCGTTGTTAGATATCATTAATATGCCATGCACGCTAGTAACTAATTTTTACGGAACCCTTCGTCCCTATTCGTCCGTGCCCGTCCCTTGCTGCCGCTGCCATCTCAACATGTAAAGAAAGGTAAAAGAGGTATCATGGAGAGCACAGTAAATTGAAAAAGAAGCCGTCCCATTATATATAAGTAAAATAATACGCAGGAAGAGAAAAGGTTACAATATTCAATAAAGGAACCGAACCGATATGGGTAAAAAGAAAGAAAAGTCTCAGGCCCAATAAAGCCAAATCGCACTGAAGTCTGAAGCTCAGCGTCGTCCAGCAAAGAATTCTACTCGCATTGCATGATTAATGAATATCCAGTCCTTCTCTTCCTAAGGCTGGATCCGCCACTCGATCCACTCTCCGTACATATTCGGCCGCTCCCCCCGTATGTACGCCTCAAATGTCCTCTTAAGCACAGCCGACCAATCCAGATCCGTCTTGTCCACTTCCAGATCATCCTCATCGTATCCGTCCGCGTATTTCCCATCGGGGAGTTCAGAAGGTATGGGCTCCGTCGAGGTGTGTTTTGTTTGGCTGTGCGTCTGGGTTTGCGCAGCGAGCAAGGCTGCTTTTTCGCGTCGCAGGTTGGCGCGTGCGAGGTCTTCACCGGCCTTGAACCGCGACCCCAGGTCAGGGAAGTTGCGCGCAGAGTCGAACGGTTGCCACCTTCCGTTATTTGAGTACGGCCGTCAGAAGAGAGAAGACGGGACATACCAGAAATTGTGGAAATGGTAGGAATAAGACCCTCGGAAGAACCCTCGGATACCGAGAGCATGCGGAGCAGCGCTATTGACTGCTGGTGTATTAAAAAAGTCACCGAATCTATACACGCGTCAGAAACACACCGGTGCAGACATATAAGAATCGTACTCAGTAAAATAAGGCTGTGGCGGCCTATCCCTCTGATAATTCTCCGTGTTCAACCATGCAGCATCAAACAACGCATCCGGTAGCCTGAGAAGCAATCCTTCCAGATACGCGTCCTTCGTATACCGTGAGACCGTCATTGGATGGAAATCGAGCCCGTTCTTCAGCGCCGTCCTAAAAAGGAACGTACCAAGTGCCGAGCCCTTATTCATGCGCAGCACTGCCGTGTTGTAGTTTTCTAGTCGTGACCAGCGGTATGCAAACGCGCCCTTCCAGCCCCAAAGCTCTTCCCAGTCGCGCAGAAGAATTGTGTCGGCGTCGAGATATATTCCTCCGAAGCGATGGCACAGCACGAAACGCGCCATATCCGAGAGAATGACGGAGAGTCGATCGTATGAGCTGCTTGACTTGGACCCCGTGCGATTCAGAATGTCATCCTCGTCCGTTTTCGTCGACGTAGAATTCTCAGCTGTATGGGATGTCGTAGTAGTAGTAACCGCTTTCTTGACGCTAATGATGTGTCCTCCGGAATTGAAGAGACTGTCCTGTAACTCGCGCCACTCCTCCTTGATTTCTGCAATTCCATCTAGTTGCTCCGTTGTGTTCCATAACCGGAATTGAATAACGTGTTTGAACCGAGGGTGGAGGAACGGTGATGCCCACGGGTTAGCCTTGAGCTGTTCAAACATATCGTGTAACGCTGTAGGGTTGGGCACGGCGGCTGCAGGTCCAGGGTTTATCCATAACCAGAACTGTGGGCGGCAAACTCGCGTGTCAGCTGGCCATTCCTTCAAATGAATGCCTGTATTTTGACTGAAGAGGAAAGACATGATCGCGAGATATGGTTTGTCGGTGAACGGGCCAGTCCAGAACATGTGAAATACTCGAGGATTTTCGGAATCACAGGCGGTCGGGAGGGATTGTGCAGGGCGGTGGGTAAGCGGGTCGGGGAGAGAGATGTAAGACTCCCAGTCAACACCCTTCTTCTTGGTGAGGCCTTCATTCGGGTCGTCTGCCTTGGCCTTGCGCCCTGGTACTGGTTTACGGTAGAGGGGAGCTTGTTCCGGAGCCGGTTCGTCAATGACAGTCGAAATTGAATCGTCTTCCACGAAGATGTACCTCCAATCCAGTGTCTTCGAGTCGCGTCGGATGCGCTCGCCGTTGTCAAGTCCGCCGCCGAGACGGAGCATCTCCAGGCAGTCGCGCACATATTTTCCCTTTCCAAAGTCACAGTGCTTCATGATATGGTCGAGGTCTGCCACGCTCCCAGGTACCGGACGTGGTGGGTATGCCACGTTCGGCGGCTGGCTCTGGATGTCGAGGTAGCGTCGCTTGGCACCAACGCCGCGCGCTTCCGTCACCGTTTGGACGCCTGGGGACCGGAATCGATTAGGTTTCAAAGCAGCTGGCTGTGGTGGTGTCGCCGGGTTTACGAAAGGTTCAGTAAAGCCAATAACCACCGGCACTGTGACATGGTTAGCGGCGCGCGACACAATTCGCTAGGGGTGATGACACGCACCTGACTGTCGACTTGGGTAGTGTCCACTTGCAATCTCCCACTTCCAAATCTTCTGTAAATCTCTCCGCTTAAATACTAGGGTCGGTGGTTCAGGCGCTGAGCCGCCTTGCCATTGGTCGCCCCAATCCGAGCGGCCGAAGGATTTAGACACAACGATGACTGTGAAGAATACAGCCAGACATGCAAGTGCAACAAGGAGCGGCCCTCGTTTCCTGCGCATGCGGTTGACGCGTAGGTTGTTGAATGGGCCAGCATTCGGGACGAGGATTCGTAGACGTCGTGTTCGTACACCTGGGATGGAAAGGGAGACGGGGCGGGTCCAGCTGTGTCTGTGCTGCCGCTCTAGTTTTTCTTCAATCGCCGAAGAATGACTTGGGAGGTCGCTCGTCATCGCCAGTCCGAGCGCGTTATGGGCGCTTAAAATGAGAGGGAGAGGAGGTCCAGAAGAGAGATGTGGTCAGTCACAGCCACGTCAAATCAAAAGACTGTGTAACACTGTGTGGCGGTGCTGCATCTTCCCCAAAGCGATCGGAATAAATTTTATTTTATGCATCGTTTCCTGCAGTACAGTCGAGAACAGGGGACATCTAAGTAATTGTGTGTTTGCTGTCAGCTGAAATTCAGCCGAATCACCTGTACTTGACTTAAGTGTCTCTCCGGAAACTCATTTTCTCCAACACTTCGTCGAACAATTGATTAACTTGAGAATAGCAGATGTTGATAATCATACATAGAAGTAGATTTGTGTTCAAGAATATCAAAGAAAAAATCAGGACCATTGCACGACGCACCAAGGTCATAGTAGGCCGCAACCGCATCTCATTCAAAAGTACATCTGTATGGTGAGTTGGTCGACTTGATCATCAATCTCATTTTTGGAGTCTGCCTACGGATCCGGAAGACTAACATGAAGGCAACAAGTCTTAGAATCCATAAGTAATACCAAATTAATCCGCCCCTTACCTGTCTGTATGGATAAAAAATAACAGATGTAGACGCGGTGAGAATGGCGTGGTTTTAACGGGTTTGGCGGGTTGAGTCAGGCGTCAACAGGTACCACTGTGCGCACAGGGAAGACTCATGCCCTGAGATGAGTCGCTATGAGGCGCTGACAATGCCATAGGAATGGAGAAGTTGGAAGCTGTACATTAGGTGTTGGACGAAGTCTCAGTATGGTTCTGTTAAACCAACTAATATTAAGTATCTACCTGTTAGACGAAGTCTACATAATGAGTTAGCATATGTACTACATTGAACAGGTTACTATAGAATATATGCTCACCTCAGTATGGTTCTGTTAAACCAACTGAGGGAGATGCACAGAACTCCGACGAGTTCTGTGTACGGCAAAAAAAACATAACAAGACATAACAAGGGACCGATCATCCCATTTCGGCGAAGGCGCCACATACTGTTAGTCCCTTCAACATTATGATATCTACAGTCAATTTACAGTTGTCAGTCGTATCTGGCACTAGTACCATTTCCTACAATCAATGAGACAGGCACTAAAACCATGATCCCGATGCTGAACGCAAAGCGTCTAGCAGTGGAGTCACTGTCGTAGTTCCTATCAATTGAATTGCATGCCAAAGACAGGCAGGCTCAGGTGGAAGTCATCTCAATGCTGTCTCAACTTAGTAATGCAGCATGCCCATCACTCAGCGAACTCAGCAGACTTAGAGGAAAACATTGACGCGCCAACTTGAATCAAGCGCCCGTATTGGTGGTGACTCACCTTAACGCTGACTATAACGAAAGAAACTTAGAACACTTAAGGACCCCGAACTAAGACGTGAACTTATGGAAACGACGACGGGCGCAATGTAAACCACTCACCTCTGTTGGAGGAACTATGAAGACAATGATTCACCAGGTTGACGACGTACCTTTTGTTTCTAATTATAGCCATGAAGGACGGGAGGACGGGAGGCTAATCAGGAGTTGAGGATACGTTGATATGATTGGTATTGGAAAGGATTAGAATTTGAGGCAGGCATAGGGCTTGAAGCTGTATGCAGAAGAGGGGAGGGAAGAAAGAATGGGCGGGGGATGAGAACAGGGCGGGCAGGTTTATATACTTCGGCGGGCGGAGTCTGAATATCTCCCGCCAATTATACGACGTCATTAACCACGGTCGGGATAGCTTATTTTGGATTAATGTGCGCCAACAATGACCTCATTCTACAATTTCACCATTAACGGGTAGCAAAGTAGTTCATTCTCACGACTCAAAAAGTACACTCTTTTGCTCATGATTCCTCACTCTCTTCTTGACTTCCTCTCTCTCTTTCCCAGCTGTGTGAGCAAAGAGGTGCTATTTCTTTCTACTACCCATGGAAATTCGTCCATGGCACTTCAACAGACTTTTTATGTTGTACCTACAAATAAGTAGATAAAGCGGATGGAAAGGTCGAGCTCAAGAAACATCTCCGCAAATTGCAGCGAATATTCGGCCTGTGTGATGCAGTAACACCACCGGCTAGACAAGCTTGCTCAATGTTACTTACATTCTATGTCTCGTTTGTGGACATACAGGAAGACGCTGTGTCTCTGTTCTGCAGTCTAAATACATATATTAATCTGACGGTTGTCCCTTACTTTACACCTGTTTCTTCTGCAAACCCTTCGGCAGTTCTTTGACGAATGGCAAAAATTCCCGACCTTGCATGTATGGTCTGAGGACTTCAGGGATGACGAGACCCTGGAGGACGCAGATCATCAGAAAAATTCATCAACAAAAAAAAATGAAATTACGCACATCAGGTGTCTGGTAGTTTTCGACAAGACAGCACAGAGCGCGTTCTGTGGCGCACAGTGTTCCGTTCAGCATGTGGACATATACTTTGCGTGTCTGGTCTTTCTGCTTCAAACCGCATCGAATTTCGAGTCTGCGACTCTCTAGTCAGAGAATTTGAAAGTCAGACTCATTCGATGCATTGGCAATATGCAGATGAACTCACGGTAATCCGTACAATTCGAGCACGACACAAGCTCCTTATATGCCCGTTGGAAGGGGAAATATGCCTCAAGATCGTATTTCTGCGCCGCAGCCAAATTCAGAGCACCGGACACGATACCCACCACGCGATACCTGAGACCAAGGCTCTGATAGAACGCCTCACTGTTCGCGACCATCGTATCGAACATCTCCCAGCTTTTTTCCGGGTCGGTGATCACGAACTGTTCTACTTTTTCGAACTGGTGTACGCGGAAGATCCCCCACATATCGCGTCCTGCAGAGCCAGCCTCTTTGCGGAAACAAGTCGAGTAACCAGCGTATTTAATGGGAAGCTGGGTATCGGGGCTCTCGAACCACTCGTCGGAGTGGAAGGCCGATATTGGTTGTTCCGAGGTAGCGATAAGGTATTTCTCGTCGTCCGAGCCTATCACCTAAAAGAACTTATTCAATTGGATGGGTCAGGATTATTATTACGATTGACCGTACCTTGTATAGTTCTTCATCGAACTGGTCTAACTGGGCGGTCTTCGCCATCTGATCCTTGTTCATGAAGAATGGCGGTTGAATCTTCTTATATCCTTTTGTCCTTAAAAAGTCCAGTCCGTACGAAATTAGCGCCTGGTTCAGATCGACGCCGTCTCCGGTCAAATAGTATCCACGATGTCCTGCGATCTTTGCTCCGCGGTCGAGATCCATTGCGTCGAGACGGAGGAGGACTTCGTGATGAGGCATGATTCCTTCGCGTGCCTCGGGTTCAGCTAGAGCGCCTTTGGGATCGTGAATACGGAGAGTGACGTTGTCATCCTATGCACACTCGTAGTCAGTATCTCTCGGAGCTTCAATGCGTATTTGAACCACGCACCTCTGTCAAGCTAACAGGTGCGCCTTTGCCAACGATGTTGCCGACAGTGCTAGCTTTCTGGCGCATCAGCACCTCGAAATCCTTCGCCTCTTTCTTCTTTGCTTCAACCTGAGCATCGATCTCTTTCTTTGCAGCAACGAGGTCGTCTGCTGGCTGTTTTGCCTTTCGTGTGACCCATATGAACACCGTCGACGAGGAAATTTACTATCAAGGCATGCGCACCTTTTTCTTAGCAGAGATCTCCTTCTGCACCTCGTTCACCTTTTTCCTCAGTGCGTTGGTATCATAATCCACTGCAAAACATCATATCAGCACTAAATTTTAGAGATCAATTCCATATGGAAATATATTTTCCAAATTGTGTTATACATTCAAAAGGAAGGACGCACTCTTCACCCAATCCGTATACATCTGGATAATCTCATCGACAAGCTCGACGGAGTGTCCGCGCTTGCGCTGCGATTCGCGGATTTCCTCTGCATTCCCGCCCTTGTTGTCGATAAAGGACAAGATGTCCAACGTCATGGCTCCTGTTTAAAGTCTAGTGTGTGGTGTTTCGTAAAATTTCAGCGGCAGTACGTTGTCGATAAGAACGCTGAAGACGTGTGCGGGGAATTGTAGGTCAATTGTAAGAGGAGGAAGCCTTTAACAGTTAAATTCCCGAATCTTTGCCAGGAATCATTTTGATTATATAAGAACCCTTGATTAGATTAGATGACTCAGTAGATAAAATGACTCGAAACGTATCGCCTTTCAATAGAGCTGCTGGACCATAGCTATACATTGGGTATGTGCCATGCATAGCCTTATACAGCTTTAATTTATAACTCAGTGAGGGTATCGCTATTCAGTACTCAGTGTCCACCAATTAGACGCCTGACATTATCTTACGGAAATAGCCGCTAAGGCGCTATATTACGGTATTATTACGTAAATAATACCTACACATCCGTGTTCTGCTCGTCGTTCGAATTCGCGACATTCACATCTACCTCTTTATCACCTTTCACAAGAAGACACTATGGTGAGTCCGGCTCTGCACTAGTTATAACCCTTTTCTGCAGGAGACTGCGTGCTTCATGCGCACCATGCGCCTACATGCCCAAATTGCTCATGCAGACACGTACATGGTTTTTTGGCCTGCCACGCCATGTTGCAACTACAGGAAGAACTTGTTGGGAATAGGGAATAGGGCGTTGGTGGATATGAGACTGCCTTTGTGTGGTGGATCTGGCATCTCTGCTGCTCGATCTCCTCTCTATATGACATATTCGAATTTCCTCTGACTTCAAAGACTCTTTCTGTGGATGAGCTACCAAGCAATCCGAGGTCTTGAACTTGTTACTTACTTTTACTTATTATAGGGAGGAGGAGGACGTTATCCCTACCCAAAATACGTTTGGTCGCCTGCTGGTGCGTTGTTTGTTCTATCTGCTCACACTGCTACCCTGTGGTTTCCTCCATGTATCCCAACCTCATCGTAACTCATACTCTCTGCCTTTAACCAGGTGGCTGGTGGGTACGCCCATCGAACTGGGCATCTAACACTGCTATTGTCGCCATCGGAATCTCTGTCATCACGTTTGGCGTTTGGAACTACAGCGCGAAAGTAGAGGTATGTCCCTCTATCACATTCCTTCGTACGTTCCAGGTCTGATTATTTCTTGTCACAAGCACCGGGACATTCAGCCAATACGACCTATACCTTCGATGCTGGTGCGTATTGTTACACTCACCTTTCGCTCTGTTCTCATCTATGCATTCTGTCGTGCAGTGGGCGAAACAGTACACGGATAAGAAAGAGGAGCATTAGAACGTGTCATGGTGTTAGCAAAGTCGTAAATGTGCGTTCGACGTATACGATTGGCTGCCTCTGATTTTACTGTCCCTCCCATGACCGTCAGATATATCACGCTTCTAGTTCTGTAGATTTGAAAGAACTACGAAGCAAAAAATTTCCTCCATTTCCCGAAGAAGAGCACTCTTTTGTCCATGCTATTTGTACTACATCCCCTGGCTGGATAACGCCGTCTAGCTTCCCCACACCAGCAACGGCCCGTCTTCAAGGAGTGTGGGCGCCTCTATCTTTGGTATGAGGTCTAGTCTTACGGGGTTGGAGGAAATACGCCTCGGTGTCGCCAAGTACAATCAGGTTCTCGAAAGATCGCAGTTTCTCCGAAACATAATCCTGGTCCATGGCCTGAGTAGTTGAGGTCATTGTGGCTATTGGTGTTCTCATATATCAGGCTGTCTACTTCCATGCTCGTTTGGTTTAATACCGAATATCTCGGGCGACCCTCTTTCAATCAGAAGCTCGCATACCGCCTCGTATAGCTGCTCCAATTTCCTGGAGTCAATGATGCGACATCTGACGTGAAGGCTACTTTTACAAACCCTAATCAAACCCATTTGACACTCTGCCTAGTTCTGACATGGTGTTTATAACTCGACCTTATCATAGTTAAAAGTTCGAGATAAGTGGAAGAGAACCCCGGTGATACGCCGAGTAATGGTACTATTAGTACTTGGGAGGGGAATGTTGGTTTATTCCCTTGCTAAAGGTGCCACTAGGACCCATGGGTCCTCCGATGATTGATCCGTTGGTCTAAACAAGGATGATTCAATTGCACTGATTGCGCGCTCTCGATCGGTGTCAGAACCTCTAAAGTCATCTACATGCACCGCCGAGGTAAATGAAAACTCCGCTTGGAAGGACGCTTCCTCGGTGAAGTATGACAACCCGACATTACGATGGACTGAGGCATATAGGTGACAATGCTGTGAAGAACTTACTCTAATATCCAGGATTTAGGCTGGCCAGATCATGTTTATGAGAAATACAACGAGCATAGGCGCCCGTCCAGGCAATACAAAGTACGCAAACACAGAATATGGGACTAAAATGTTAATTATGATGGAAGAAACCACTCAAATAACGGTATACGCGCCGCAGGAATAATCAGATTGAGCGTCAGAGTGATGCGGCAGCAAAAAAAAAAAAGGTACTAGATGAAAGCCAGGGCAGCCGCAGTGCTATATTGTTACAAAAGATCTATCCTGCGTGTGCATTGGGTGAAAATTAGACAAGAGAAAGTTTTATGCAGTCCGTTGGAAGCGGTGTGAAGCTAGTACCCTTGACCTACTTCACAAATGCGATGATGGCGGTTAGGTACCGCGATACACGAGCTTTGATGCTGCGCGATCGTACAGCTTTGGGCAAGGAGGAGAGTGGAGGGGAGACCTTGACGGTTGAGGTAGCGCTGAACTCGCTTGAATTGTTGGTCTTGTCCACGAGCTTGGGCTTTTCCTGCTTGACGGGTACGGTGCCCGTTGGCTTGGAGTCTTTGTCGCTTGGGGTATCGTGCTCGCGGAACCACTGTTCATTGCTCAGAATAGTGCATGTCTCAAGCTACTAGCTACGCACCTTGATCAGCCACTTCGCGGAGGCCTTGGGGTAGCGTTTTTGGGTTTCATAGTCCACGTAAGTTACACCGAAACGGGTCGAATAGCCGTCGGCCCACTCGAAGTTGTCCAAGAAACCTAGCAAAATTTTTGTTAGCTAGTATTTGGAAGAAAATATGATAAAACCATACTCCATGGGAAATATGACCGAATATCAACACCATCGTCGTGAATGGCTTGTATAAGAGAGCTCGTCGTTCCCTGGAAATAGTGTACACGCTGATCATCGGCAAGAGCCTGCTCAAGAGGCATGTCATTTTCTCCTTTCACTGCGAAGCCGTTTTCGGTGACACTATCGAACAAATCAGTTGATGATAATAAATCGATGGTGGACATGTGAATTCACAATATAGGCAGTTTGTAGCGCTACAGATCCGGTAAATTCAGTCGCAGGGCCGGACACGAGCAATGGAATTCTGCATACGGACCTTGTAGATGTAATTTAATAGCTGTACGATTATTGTCAAATCAGCATCTACTACTCCTCGAAGCGAGTCTGAGTACTTACAGATCGGAATCCTTCAGGGTCTGTGATATCAAGATGAGTAGAGCATTTGGAGGGGGACTAAAATCGTAAAGCCTTACAGTCTTGCAGCCAAGCGCTATGTGCTTATGTGGGAAAAAATAAGGACTTAGTGTATGACTTCGAAAATAAAAACACACACCCTGGTTCCCTAATTCTGTCCCGTCAGGTCGCAAAAACGTGTAGTCAACATTTCCTTGGAACTCGTCATCTCCGCCGGCCTCTAGAAGATGGCGTAAAATTCATTAGTTTGACTAAAATAAGAAGGGAAACTTTTATACTCACTGCAAAGGTTTGTGGTGTAAGTGTTCATCCCATAGAAGTCGGAGGAACCCTTCACGAGGGCCCACTCGTCCGGCGTAAAATCTGGCATTCGATCTCCCAACACCTCTCGCATATAGGACGGGTAAAAACCAAGATAAATAGCATCCTGAAAGAAATGAGATACACGAGGTCACATCACACACATCAATACATCATCCTCCATGTCAAGTCAGTTGATAACGTACCGCAAACCAGCCTATGTAGAAATGTCGGGGAAAAAGAGGAGCAGCTTGTCAGCAGGAGAAACACACAGGATAGATGGAGCTAATTGATTTACCGATCGCGAAGTCCAGTGCATGTTGAGCGGCGTCGATGTCTAGAAGAAATAAGGGCCTTTCAATTTGAGTCCAGGGAATTAGATAGAGCTCGACGTACTTTCTTGGTTGTCATCGTATGGCATGGCCCAATCGCCGTTGAGGGTGATACCAACTTGACCTTCTTGAGTAGGTTTAAATTCTTCGCGATACATTTTCACGGCGTGTGCATGAGCGTAAATGATACTGTGGCCGACACTAATGAAGAATAAGTCAGGTCAGCCGAATGTGTCACCGAGCGGAAACGAAATAAGCGCCCCGGACCAACAGTGCATTCTGGTCTTTCGAGCTGCAAAGAAGGGACTTACATCCAAGGTTCAGTCGACGAGTTCCCCTCAGGTGAGCGTTCGCGGTCACTTGATCGCCCAGGTGCAAATACTCCGCGTCCATACCCCAAGATTGCGACACACCAAGGCTCGTTGACGGTCAGCCTAAATGCACGCGGAATTGATGTGGTCAGAAGGCGTGTTTGAATTTCGCGACTGAACTCACCAGTGCTTGACGCGGTCGCCGAAGGCCCCAAAACAGACCTATTAATGGAAGAGGGAATGCATGGTCAGCTACTGGAATAGAATGGACATTCTAAGTTGACGCACCCGTGTGTAGTTCACATAGTCTTTTGTTACTTCCTCCCTGTTCAGCCAGCCATTATATCGGTCGTGGAGAGCTTGTGGGAGATCCCAGTGATACAGAGTCTAGAGTGGGAGAATTAATTTAATGCTTATTAGCTACTTGAAGATACGCACCACAAAAGGAGTGATTCCATTTTCCAACAAAGCATCGATGAACTTGTTATAGAAGTCGATACCTTTAGGGTTGACAGGATCATTCCGACCGCCGAGAGGTATGATGCGCGACCAAGAAAGTGAGAACCGGTACGACTTCACACCATATGCTGCCAACAGAGCAACGTCTTCCTTCCACAAACGATACGAGTCAGTGGCTACATCGCCGTTCTTGCCATCGAGAGTTTTGCCTGGGAGTTTGGCGAAGTCATCCCATATAGACTTTCCACGACCGTCAACGTCGGTCGCCCCTTCGATTTGAAAGCTCGCTAAAGAACGTGTCAACATGGTAATTACAGAATGGAAATGTTACGCATCCTCCTCCACAACCCAACTCCTCCCTCTTCCCTAGACCCCCCGCAGCCAACCAGTAGAAAAAAGACTCACCCGTAGCGAACCCCCACAGAAAATCCCTTGGTAATTTGCGAATTGGAACAGAGGCCATTAGAATGCTCGTCTGGATAGAAAGGCACAAAAAGTTAGTAAGAGCGGCATTGAGATCCAGCTCTGCTCTTAAACGAAGCACAATCCCCCGATATCACTAGAGTTCCTGGGGAATTTCAATTCTGACTTTCCCGAGAAATGTCCGCCGGGTGGATGAGCACTTCGAAAACATGCATTGACACGCGGAAGGCATCGTGAATCGAGATATCCATAGTAGGATCCAGAGATACTCCGTGTGGACAATTTGCGGCTCGATTTCCCTAGATTCTGGTAATTAGAACTGGTCAAGAACATTTGCTAAATTCGTTCGCTCGGCCAAACGTCGGAAGAAATCACGTGCACTTCTCTCCTCCATTTAACTCCATCCATCCATCCGAGTTTCTCTCTCTTGACTTTCACCGCCCAAATGTCGTCTATCAAAGGTATTGCGATCTTAGGCGCCGGACTATTTGCCAAAGAAGGTCAGTAACTTACCTAGAACATAGATTTCTCGACGGCGTTGCTTGATATCCGAAATTTTACCTAACCCCCACATGCAACAGCGCATCTACCAGCTCTTGCTGCTTTGGGGAATGCCGCGCCCCCTCTGAAGGCGGTCTACTCCCGCTCCAAGCAGAGTTCCCAATCCTTGTCCGATGCCGCTACTTCTGCGATTAAATTAAACACCCCCCCGTCTGTCTATTACGACGGGGACGCGTCGTCCAGCTTGGACGCGCTTCTTGCCAGATCGGACATTGAGGCCGTCATCGTTGTCCTTCCAATCACGATACAGCCAACGATTGTTCTGCAAGCCCTTGCTGCAGGTAAACATGTTTTGAGCGAGAAGCCTGTGGCGCCGGATGTTGCTCAAGGTATTGCTCTCATCAAGACATACCAGGAATTATACCAGCCTAAAGGCCTCATCTGGCGTGTGGCTGAGAATTACGAAGCAGAATCTGGATATCGTAAAGTCGGCGAGATCATTCGTTCCGGTAAAATTGGAGATGTCGTATTTTTCAAATCCATCGTCGTCAACTATATCGACAAAGAATCGAAATGGTATAAGACCCCTTGGCGAACAACCCCCGACGTAAGTATTTGAATCTTTTCACTGTGTATTTTTGTAACAGATTGCTGAAAACCGTTACAGTACCAGGGCGGTTTTCTGGTAGGCACATAACCTTAAGTGCGATGTAACATTATTCAACTGACGACTTCAATTGCAAAGTTAGACGGCGGTGTGGTATGTCGCTTGTTCTCCTCAGATAACGATTATCTGATTGGGAAACTACCTCCAGCATACCGTCGCAGCGCTCCGTGTTATGCTCCCGCATGCGCTCACGCACCTCTCCGGATTTGCATCGCTTAACAAAGACTATCTTATGCCCCACGACACTATTCATTCAGTGGTAAAGGCTGGCGACCATTTCCATGGCATATCGGAAATGACTTTCGCCAACCCAACGAAGTCGCGCCCTCAAGCTGATAGCTTCGTGATCACTGGGAACGACGGGTGGATTTCAGTCAACCAAGTGAACATACCCGGCTCGGATAAACCTGTCTTCCGGATTCTAGTCAAGTCTGTCGTCAAGGTCGAGGGCCAACCAGAACAGGAAACAGAGGAAATTATAGATGCGCCTTCGCAAGGGGTCCTGTTGGAACAGGAGAGCTTCTTCAATGTAGTAGCGGGAAAGGACGACGGACTTAACCTTGGTGATCCATCTGCTGCTTTGGCGGACGTCGCGTTCATTCAAGCCGCTTTGAATAGCGACGGGAAGCTTGTCGATCTTACGAAGCTCCTCGAGGGCGCCGCAGAATGATTGTAAAGTTGTCGAATCGGAGAAAAAGTGAACGAAGAGCACCTGGAATGCGGATTTGCATCGGAGATCTGGAAGTATACCTTCAACTTGTGTTACTTATGAATATCGCGCTACTCTGCTATACTCTATATCATGGATTGAACAAGGCTGATTCGTACATTGGAAGCTAACAAACGACAGAATGAAATATGTACGATCAACTGGTGCATAAGACTTCAGCTTCCTTTGTCGATCTATCAGGGCAAGGTGACGATCAATGTCATTGACGCTATATCATTCTTCGACGTTTGTACAATACAATACATACACACATATGCTCGCCGACATTGTACGCGACACACCACGGTGCATCCAATGTATCTAGCCCCAAAGGGGCTTGAAACAGCCAGAAACGCTGCGCGGGAACCAGACTAGTCTGAAGCGATATTTTTCCGTCCTATGCGATCGGAAAATGAGCTCTGGAGAAGAATTGGAGAAGCATTTATTAAATCCACCAACCGCACTGGAGAAACCTGATATCCAGGCTGTCCGGCGCCCTTGGGGAGCGGAGGGTTTGGGTTGTAAAATCCCCCCCCCCCCTCGATCGTCTGAGCAGGTTCATGTGGAGAGTATTCAGCGCGGTATGCACGCCCTCGGACTATCCTCGCACATTCCGTCATTTGCGCTTTGACGTGAGGGTAGCGACGGCCCTCCCAAGGCCATTTTGGGCTCTTGAAATCTTGATCATGAGGCGCTCCTGTCTGCTCGGGCGCGATGCCTCGCAAGGGGACAGAAAATATTCCGCGGTAGCCTGTGATGCATTCTTCTGCGATTATAAGACAAGTTGTGTTATCCGTACAACATGAATGCCCTTCAGATACTCGCAATAATTGTAGGTTTTCCCTCCGAGCCATTAGCTTTATTACGGCACATATTCTTAGAGGAGAGTGCACTTATATATACATGTCGGTCGTACATATTTAGCTGCGATAGCAAGTTGTAAGCATGGGCATCCCCATCTACGATTTCGAACCCGTCAGTTCTGCTCCGACATGACACTTCTCTCCAGAAGCTCACACCCTGTCGTCGCCGTGAGACACAGAGTACCAAGTCGGAGACCCTGTGTCCTAAGAATGAGTGTCGTTGGAGTGCAAGTCAAACTTTTACCTTGATCAAAACATACCCACTGAGCGCAGGGCTAAAACAAGAATTTTAGAAAGAGACATGGGCAGATCTATGTTAGGTAGCAAATGGACACATACGGGGCCGAGAGACCTGCATAGTGACCAGACCGTGCATTGAGTGCGAACGGCGAGTTTACATATAGACTAGCTATCATGTGAGGGGTTGTGGTGATCAAAGTTAGACCCTATCACATTGCGAGCTGACATCACTCTCCCATCTAGTCGAATAGCATCACCAGTAGGCCAAAATTATTTCAGGACAGATTAATAGCTTGGGGAAGACGAAGCTCGAACGTAGAGCTGCGGCGATAGAAGTCTAGGCAGCTTAGTCGGCATGTACGACTCTTTAGTGGAAAGCAAAGTTCATAACCGACTTCACCGACATAGACAACAGGAAATGAGATCCGGGAATGCACTAGGGCAGCCTGGCAGGATCGGTTCATTCGGTAGAAGGTGCCCGAATAACTGGGCCAGAGTAAGTCTCCACACCTACATGTGCGGCTGTTAGAACAGTCCAGGTACACCAGTGATTTTCCAGTGATTTTACCAAGGTTCCAAGCCTCGAGGTAGGGTCCGGTCAATTTTCCTTTATTGGGCAACCAATGACGCATCCATGTTCCGTTCCAATGGGTCCAGATAGATAAGATAGGAAGTACGAGCAGTATGGTTCAAACACCTGTGACATAGAAAGCCGTTCCGAGACAACAGAAGAGAGTTGCGAATTTGTTGAAATAAGAAAATTGACATCTGTATAAGCATAAAGAAGAAAAATCAATTTCAGCATTCAGCACACAATCACATAAGCTGCGAATCGACGTTGGGGTTCCGCGTATAGATGAGATACACAAAAGCACCTCAACGACTGGAAGGAGAATACCTTTAGCCAGAATGGATGTCCTCACATGCCGCCCATCCGTCATCGATTTCAGCGACAGCAAAGAATCAAAGACGCCATATAAATAGTTGCGTTAGAGTTCACAGTAATGCGAATGAAATAATGCTTTCGTAGCTTCCAACGCCGACATTAAAGAGATCAAAGTTCTTGGGCTCAGAATAAGCACGAATAACTCAAGTAGGGAAAGTTTACTCACTATAGATTGAATAGCCAGAAGCACAGAAAGCATCCTCTCAACACGTGTAGGACATATTCTCCGATAGACTATCAGTATTGTGATTGCGACGAGATTGTTGGCGACATAATCCAGCGTTCCCAGGTGAGCAGGCGTTAATCACAACACGGTGGTGTATTTCCAGGCTACTCGAAATCTTTAGTTTATAGGGAAGTGGCACAAGAAGAAACACCAAGCACAAGTTTTCAAGCGGGTACTGTTTACTTATCAGAAGCACAGACTAGGAGAGTGAGGACACATTTATAGGCTTTAATTTTATCTCTGCTTCTGTTGTCCTCGAAATATGTGAGGCTGTGAATGTTTTTGAACAGAACGGCTGCCACGTGTTATGGAAAAACATCAATCTTTCCAGGAAGATTTTCGTGAAGGGAAATCGACCACATAGATGAAACGTCGAGCCAGATTTTGATTTGATGATGAATTAACAATGACGGTAATAGTTTCTTCGAACAATAACATACCCTGATAAATAGACCTTCGCGTGTTTTTTGGTTGATGATTGGCAATGTTAAGTTGCTTACTACACTCTCGAAAGAGTTCAGGACCGAGTTGAGTAAAAACTAAGCCAACGAAAGCCCAGCAACTGAGTGATAATATCACAAGTTGGACAGAGTTGGAATCGCCGAGTTCAAGGCTGTAAAGTTTCTAGATGCAGATTGATTTAAAGCCTCCAATCAGATGAAGCATAATTTCAAAGTATAGGAAGCCTCAAGAGATTCAATAGCAGACCATAGCATTCCAGTCCAGCTAGGAAACCAGCGGGATGATGATGGTTGGAGGGGAAAAGTTGATAAACGTGACAGGGTCACGATGCAAGTGACGCCTCGCCTGAACCTCGTTCTTGACTCGCACTTCTACTTCCCCACTATAAATCACTTCTATTCATACTCATGCCCCCTTCTGGCCCACCACAAGCAAATTATTCACCGCAGATGTCCAATATGGGGTAAGCATCACCTATCGTACCCAACGTAATCGATTCGAACATCTTCTACAGGAGCCGCAACATTACCATGGATTTTACTAAAGGGATAGCAACGGAAGTGCGAATGCTGCTACAGGAAATAGGCAAACTTCGAGATGAAAGGCGGCAGCTACAAGCGTACGATCTGCTTATCTGTCATTTATGCTCGTCAGGGTATACTGATATGCCTTGATCTTACTATAGTGAAATCTCTGAGCTCATGTCGGTCAGGTCGAAGTTCAGCCCCAATGGTGAATTTCAACCAGAATGGAGGCTCCCTGTACCGGTATGTTTCTTCTTGCTCAACGGATTCCGCTTGATGTCTGAGATCGCGAGCAGGCAATCGAGGCACCGCTCCCGGAGATGCCACCACCACTGGAGGAACCTATGCCCCAGGCGAAGCCTGGCTGGCGCGTAGTACACAAGCGACCTGAAAGAAAGGCCAGGACAGTACCGAAAGCTATCACAGGACCGCCTCCTGCAGCGCCTGCTATGCCAGAGCCCCCGAAACCTGAAGCGCCTGCATGGACCCAATGGCGACGTATGTTTGAAGTTTTCTTCTATGCTGAGCATGATCTAACCTTATTTTCAGCGAATCCCCTACTCGCTCCTACCTCTGTAGCCCCTTCACCGACTCCGATGACACCACCATCTCGAGGTGGCCTTTTTGGTGCGGACGACTCTTGATTGCTTGTAATCCATCCCATAGACTTTGAATCATCTCACTAGGTCCCCCGACTCCGCCCCCGACGAAATGAGTATGCTTATCTTGAATGAAGCTTTCTTCCAAATGTAACCCATGTTGTACTTTACAGTTTTCTTTGCCCCACTGTTCTCTTCAGCCAGCTTGTACATCTAATACTACCATCTAGTTTTTGGAATTCACACAATATTTCGTTGGGTACATATTCTCGCGGCGCTTGCAGTTGTATTTGCCCAAGGCGTGCAATCGCTCTTCATTCTGTTTTCGGGTGTTCCGTTGATAAATACTTGTCATGTCAAGTGATGGATAACAGGATCACAACCACAACTTGCCCTGGGCAGGTGCATCGATCCACCCGGGCCGTTAAGGTGAGCTCAGAACTGGCTCAAAATGTTTCCTGAAGTTTTTCGCTTCCTGCAACTATGTCTGTTCCGAAGCCTGTTCTTTCTAATACTATCGACGCTGATGGAGTCGAAGAAGATCATGACAATGGTCGAGTTCCTCTTTTCTACTGTCTCGCAGTCTCACTCATAGCTTTTTCTTCTTCTTATTTTAGCTGCCAATTCTTATGCCCTGGGAAATCCTGCCCACTGACATCGAATTTTTCATACCATTACTTCAGGCCTTGGAGTCGCCTGCGGTCCAATAGCTTGACGGCCAATATATGAGTTATACACAGCCTTCACTATCAATCTCTCCCGCAGATTTTCAAGCATTTGCGTGGTCCTGTTTCGGATGAGAGTTCAAACCGTCTGCCTATGTTCACAAAGTGACGTGCTCAAAAAGGCTTGAACATTCTTCTGCCGTCTGTGGAATCACTATATGTCGACAGTCCAGATACGGCACTCCAGCTACAGTACTCCCGCTCTTTGCGGTACCTTCACTCAAACCATTCGAGGTGTGGAAGGTTTCTGAGGTCCAGTGTAACACAGTTGCAACATTTCTGAATACACTTGCTGGAGAAGCGCTGGCTCTGCTCAGGGTCACACTCGATGGAAGCATTTCATATGTGCCTTTCATGCACACAGCTTGTATGCGATCCTATAGCTTGGAAGAACGGGAGCTGGCATAAATTGACTCCCCATTTAGCTGGACAACGCTTCAAGATATTGGAAAATTACCATCATCGAAAAATTCTTACCTCAGAAGCTCAGGACGTACATTACACGCGTCGCTGCAAGACTTCAGCGGACGCATCCAATGTCAAGTCACCTTGTGAAGCTTCAAGAGCAACTTTCTTCGGCAGCTTCCACACTTCCTTCTGTCGACGAACCCTCAGAGGTCCCAAGGGCCCCCATTGTGCCCTCTGGGTTTCTCACATTGCAAACAATTCGTGTTGTGGCCTAAATAGATCTCATATCCGACTTGATTGATTTAGTCGGCTCCAAACGCATAATCGAGTACAACATTTATCGCTGTGTCCAAACTCGTAAAGATGAATGCCGTCAGCCTCATCGTGAAGAAAGCTTTTAAAACGAGACCGTCTTCCCTCAAGAAGACGACTGTCATTGCCCGACGTCGCACAGACGGAAGCAATGTGCCCTATGACTTACAGAGCGCCATTCAAGACATTGGTATTGCAGTCGAATCTACTGTTGTTACAATTCTCAGACTGGACTTCAAATTGGAAAGTCAGTACCGTCTTAACTCATCTCACGACTTCGGCATCACCTCCGAAATTCAAGACACTCCCTACCAATTAATATTGGTATCACGTTCTACCGCGTGCTGGAGAGCTGCCCCTCTCTTGTCTGTTTCCGATGTAGATTCGACCACCTCTACGATGTTCTCTCTCACCCGACCGATGATGTGGTTCTCGGCCTGAAGAATTTGGGTGCTGGGAGTATGAAATTAATATCGAAAGCTTGGTGAACATAACTCAGTATATCGATGCGTTGTGCCCGAACCTGGACAGCATCGAGATTGAGGATGATGGAAACTCTAACCCAGAACTGTGGAAGAGGCTTCACAATCTCGTGAAGATGTGCCAACGTGCCCGATCCTACCACAGTGCTCCTCCAGATTACCAGGAACTTCAATAGTTCGCATTGTTACAGGAGTATGTTTTCAGATCCATTTCTTGTGTCGACGTAGTAGATCAAGGTGAAAGGAAAACAAAACGGTAAGAGTGGTGGTGCGTATTCCAAGTATAGGTCAGTGGTAGAGCCAGCGTCGGTTAACTATCATCCATTATCCATTGAATTGATTCAATTGCATGCGACAGCCCAGGTTTTTGATACAGGTCAGTTTCGAGAGTGCTAATGTTTTGTGACAACATCCTTTAACTGAGTCTTCGGGATTGCCTTTTCGTACGCTTTCTTCTCCAACCTCGCATGGGTCGCTTGCTCGAACGCATACGCGAAGCCTATGAGGTCGAACTCGGAAAACGCCGTGCCGAAGAACAGGATTCCAAATGGCAGCCCAGGTGCTTGGGAATATGGTCGATCCCCGTCTTGTTTGAGAGGTATATTTTCAGGGTAGAAACTCAGAGGAACTAGGCGCGATGGGTCAAAGATTTATCAAGGTCGGAAAATGAAAGCAGCTTACCTGTTACTGCTGGATAACCGGCAATAGCTAAAAATTAAATTGAGCGTTAATAGCAACTTGCAGAATTGACAGAATTGAGTCGATAATTGCATACCTGCTGGAGCCCATGTCTCACGAACTGAGGGTAAGATTAGTGCGTCTAATTGATGATCCTTTAAAGTAGCATCGATACCCCGGGTGCGGCCATATTCATGATTAAGAGCGAGAGCTTGAAAATAGGCCGCATCGTGTCCAGGATTGACTACAGTGTTAACCAGTCTGCGTAAATGGACTGAACGTTAGTTTGGCCGTTGAGTACGATGAAATTAGGGGTACGCACTTGCTATGACTCTCGTATCCTTCTGGTTTCTCGAGAGAGGGGTTTTCATCGTTAAACTTGACGATATCTGCGATAGATCTCACCCCCGTAGGAGATTCTTTGAGTCCCGCGAGATATCGATCCAAGCCAACCTAACCGCGTCCGCTTTGTATAAAAAAAGATATTGGGTACATCGATTTAATTCGTACCTTTGCGTCCGCCTCCAACACAACACCTTCATTCCGAGAATTTCTGATATCCACTGCACTCGGTAAGTCAGCAGGGTCGACGATCGTCGCCCCCAAGCTCTTTAGAACGTCTAGAGCCTTTTCAAAAGCTTCCCCGACGTAAGGATGATCCTGGGCCACCCATGTATCCATAAAGATACGTCTTGGGACACCAATTCGTTTTCCATTGAGTGCATCTTTTTTCAGAGCCTTAGTGTAGTCCGGAACGCTGGACGGTTGAAGGAGCGTGGTGTCGTCATCCTCGTCTTTGCCTGCAATGGCGGATAGAACTATCGCAGCATCTTCGACTGAACGAGTCATAGGGCCGACGGTATCTTGGTTGTACGAAACAGGAATCACTGACGATCATGTATGGATTAGACAGCAGTCAACATAATGAACAAAGCGAAAGCATAGTACCTCCGGCTCGAGAAGTCAGTCCAACTGTTGGCTTAATCCCAACTACGTTGTTCAAACTCGAAGGGGACATCATACTTCCATGCGTCTCGGTGCCGAGAGTCACAGAAGATAAACCGATGGATGCAGCAATAGCAGAGCCAGAAGAGGATCCACATGGAGTAGCATTTGGATAATAAGCATTGGTAGCTTGTCCTCCTCTGCCCGACCAGCCACCAGGAAGCTCACCACGATTTGCCCTATAGTAAGAAAATTCGGATAGGTTGGCCTTCCCTGCAGATCGCGTTATGATATTGATGTGTATTCTATTACTCGTATAGTTTCGAGCTGCTCACCTAAAATAATTGCTCCCGCCTCCCGAAGCTTCTTCACCACTGCTGCATCTTTCGGGACAACGGAACCGACTAGACTGTATGACCCGGCTGTAGTATTCATTCCTACATCACGTACATCGCACACAAGATCCAGTTAACTGAGCTTATGATATTGCATGTTGCAAGAGAATATGCGCTAACCTTCAGAGGCGACAGTAGCGATGTTGTCCTAGTAGTATACGTGCGCATCAGACTGGTGCCAGAAGAAAGTGAAGTGAGACACCAACTTTGAGAAGGACTGGAATACCATGAAGAGCGCTTCTCTTCCCATTGATTTTGCGCTCTTTGTCGAGATCTTCGGCTTGGATTAGAGCCGATGGGTTAATCTCAAGGACTGCTCGGAGTCCGGGTCCTTTTGTATTGACCTCTTCTATGCGTGCAAAGTAGGTCTGTAAAATGAATACAATTCCAATTTAAGATAAATATTGGTTGATTTGCAGCGCTCGGTTGACCTTGACGAGATCGACACTAGTAAAATGCTGCGCGTCGAGTCCAACTTGTAATTCTGTAACAGATGCTTCATATAGGTCAGGGAATTCGACGTCGGTTCGTTGATCCTACAGAAGATGTGAGAGGGTTCAAACGGTAGAAAGGCGGAGTGGACACACTGACCTCAATCATATGTCCCATTTTGACTGAGATGAAAGCTTCTGAACTCGAGATTGAAGATATGGAAAACAGATAAAGTATACTTGACTCGATGAACGGAACCGAAGCTTTAGTGAACGGATCAAGATAGTCACTAATTCGGGTGCTACGAAAATTGCATGTACAGATGATGATAGATGGTGTATTAAAGCTTGGTTAAGACGCCTTCGGAAACTGACTCGAAAAAGCATCAACGTTGTGTAATTTGTAATATGGAAGCAAAAAGAGAATAGAAGAACTCACCATCACGACTTGAGTAATCCCGCCATTCTGCGAAGCCAGAGATCTCTGGTATATACTTAGCATTCTACCATGTATAAGCGACTGGTACGGGGACGATTGGGAACGATGACAAGGTTGTTGGGAGAGTCTGTGACACCAGGTCATCGTGTGTCACGCCCCGGTTAAGCTTGCCCAACCCAACGCAACATTTGAATGTGCCCTTCGTTGCATCGCAAATCTCGAGAGTTTCTCAACACAAGGACATGGGCATGACATGATATTAATTTATTGGAGGGCATATAAGGAAGTTTAATCCCAACGACCGTATATGAGCTCTAATTTTCAACGATAAACGCACGGGCGCTTATTTTATATTGACATGTAGAAACCATAAAGCGACGGAAAAGACGTTTGGATTTATTTTAACTTGGATTTGTGAGAGCGGCATTGTTAGTGAGTTCCTACTACTGTGTAACGATGTCCTTCAATTGTGTATTCGGAATTGCCTCCGCGTATGCCTTCCGCTCCAACCTTGCATGGGTCGCTTGTTCGAATGCATATGCAAATCCAATAAGGCCGAACTCAGAATAAGCCGTACCGAAGAGCGAAACGCCAAATGGCATTCCAGGAGCCCGTAATACAGGCCAGGCTGTCGAGGATCCATGTTGCTTGATAGGAATATTTTCAGGGTAGAAGCCAAGTGGGACTGGAAATTAGAATAAATCTAGCGTCTAGTTCTTTCAGATTAATGGGGCCTACCAGATACAACTGGATAGCCAGCAAGAGCTAATTGGCATTGGTTAAACGTAAATCCGTATCATGTCAAGGTATAGTGCAAGCCTACCTGCGGGTGTCCAGGTACCGCCGACGGAAGGTAACACCAAAGCATCTAATCTGTGTTCATCTAGCGCAGCATCGATTCCCCGAAAGCGTCCATATTCTAAGTCAAAATCCAGAGCTTCGAGATACGTTGCATCCCGACCCGTAGTTGCTTCGGCACTGATGAGTCTACGCCGAGTAAGTAGTTGAACTTCAATAAAATGTCAGTAGATGAGAGTGCATACCTGTTCTGGCTCTCGAATCCTTCTGGTTTCTCAAGAGCAGGGTTATCATTGTTGAACTTGATGATATCCGCGAGAGATCGTACTCCCGTCGGTGGTTCCTTCAGCCCTGCCAGATATGCATTCAAGCCAATCTCGAGAATGAAGTTCATCAACAAGAAATCAAAGTAAAAGATGAGAATTGAGCTGTACCTTACAATCGACCTGCAAGACAACGGTCTCGTATTTAGACTTGCTGATGTCCGCGGCACTGGGCAAGTCCGCAGGGTCAACAATCGTAGCTCCCAAACTTCTCATAACGTTCAGAGCCTTTTCGAATGCCACTCCAACGTACGGATCATCCTTGGCTACCCACTCATCCATGAAAACGCGCCTCGGAATGCCTATACGTTTTCCCTTGAGAGCGTCCAATTTCAGAGCCTGCGTGAAATCCGGTACGTTAGATGGTTGGGAGAGCGTGGCGTCGTCATTCGGGTCAGTCCCTGCAATGATAGATAGGACGATTGCAGCATCTGAAACTGAACGAGTCATTGGACCGACGGTATCCTGATTTGAAGAGATAGGAATAACTAACGGAAGACATGGCGTAGAATTCAGACAAAGAAGATGCAAACAGAAAGCAAAATACAGTACCTCCGGCCCGGGAGGTCAATCCAACCGTTGGCTTAATCCCAACTACGTTGTTCAGACTTGATGGACAAATGATGCTGCCATCCGTCTCGGTACCCAAACTCACAGGAACCAGGCCAATAGAGGCAGCGATTGCGGATCCCGAAGAGGAGCCACAAGGGTCGGAATTGGGATAATATGCATTGGTAGCTTGCCCTCCTCTTCCTGACCAGCCACTAGGAAGTTCACCTCGCCCTCCCCTGTAGTATGAAAATTCGGATAGATTGGCTTTACCTGTAACTCGACTCCGTCGGATTTCTGACTACGCAGGATGCATGGCGCTACAAAAACTGACCTAAGATGATGGCGCCTGCCCTACGCAGTTTTTTCACCACTCCTGCATCTTCAGGCACGACAGAACCGAATAAGCTGTAAGAACCTGCAGTAGTGTTCATCCCTTCAATGCACGTGAGCTTTGAACGTTCTGAAGAAAAGAAACTGCTCACCCTCAGAGGCAATAGTAGCGATATTATCCTGACCAGACTATTCAAAACATGGGCTAAATTGAGAAGATATTGAACGAACCTTGATGAGAACAGGAATACCGTGGAGAGCACTTCTTTTCCCGCTGACTAGACGCTCTTTGTCAAGCTCTGCAGCCTGGCTCAAAGCCGACGGATTCAATTCTAACACAGCTCGTAGGCCGGGACCTTTCAAATTAACCTCCTCGATACGTGCAAAATAAGCCTGTGAGCAGAACGAACATAGTGATCAGATGGGGATTTTGGTCTCGAGGGCAATTCATTTACCTGGACCAAATGGACACTTGTGAAATGTCGCGCATCCAATCCAGCTTGCAATTCTACCACAGATACCTCGTAAAGATCTGGAAATTGGACATATTCCCTGCTTGAAACAGATTTGAGTATTGAGAGTCTCCCCATTGTCTTGATCATCAGCTCGCGAATCGCGGGAGAAATGAACGGGAAGGCCAAGACCAAAGCTACGGCAGCAGCACGCTTCCCAACGGACAAATTGACGAAGTAGTAATAGAATATGTTTAGCCAACGACGGATACCACCTCCATCGCCTCGTTCCTATAGAAAGTAGCAATAGATGTTCATCAACGTGTAACAGAGCGTGCCGTTCTGTTTACTCGAGTTTGCGGAGCAAGCGCCCAAAAAAAAACAGGCTTTCAGTCAAGAGTTTACTAACCTTACAAGCCTTGACGACATATTTCATCCCCAGTCAAGATTCTGAGGTTGAGTGAGAAGACGTTGGTGGTTAATGATAACGAGGGAAAGCCAGGATACAAAATCTAAAAAGAGACCAGGAAAGATGTCAACAACGGACAGCGTGTACGGCAAGTGTCCTAAAAACAGACGCACCGATAAAGCTTCAAGCTTCAATATTCAATACGCATGGATTCAGAAACGTCATGCAGGGCCAATGATATAGATTCCCTTGACTCACTAAACTTCGAGCCGACCCCTTGCTGAACACCAAATTAGAAACAATTAGACCGCGCGCAAACAGATGTTCATTTCTGAGCGAGCACGACGAAGAACGAAAGGCAGGGTAGATTAAGCAGCAGACAACACCTTGCAAAGAACGCATGGTATGAACATCCGATAAGTATCGCCAGGTCCTATCAGACAAAATAAAACATGGAGCCTCAACATCATGAGCAGAACACAAAAAAATGCCAAACGTTCAACGTTCAACGTTCACCGTCACCCCCGCACAACGCCAACAGTAACCTCCGGGCCCCCTTCTTCTCCGAGCTCCCTGAAGTCTTTCAAACTCCCTAGAGCACCTACACAGCGTTCCCAAGCCCATTTGGTCAACTTGAGCACATCGTCGTCGCCTAGATCCTCGCGCACATGCAGCTCTAGCGTTACCACCAACGACTCTGATGGTGCCACGTGCTTGTACGATGGAGCTGTCGGAGAGGAAGAATGGGATATCGTATTGGGATGTGAAGCAAAGCTTGGTGTGAGCTGCCATATGTGGGGTGCAGGCAGGTGGAGGACGTGGGGGTGACGTTCGACCTGGAGTGCAAAATCATTATTTAGTGCGTCATTGCAACACCGCGGTTAGGCGAACCTCGCGCATTGCTCGAAGAAACGCTTCCATTTTCCCACTCGTAAGGCCCCGCGGAGGCGAGGTCTGCAGAAGTACGGCGCCGAGCACTACGCAGGCTCGATAGGCGACTTTAAATGTCAGACTGGCAATGATCATGGCCAATGCTAGATCAGCCATCCTATGTTGTTCTCTAAAACAACGAATTGTGACAAGTCCAAGATGTTCAGAAACAGCACGACTTACGGTGTCAGGAACATAGCAACGAACATGATCGACAGACAGAAAAACAGGGGGCTGGCGACGAAAGGATTGGAAAGGATGAGGGCGATGGTGCTCGTAGGAGCCGAATCATGTGAGTGGCGGGACGGAGACCAGATTGAGCGGAGGAGGGTAGGTATAGAGGGTATCCGGTTCCCGGTTACTGTCAGAACTTCAGCAAGGAAAGAGCAGTCATAATGATAGAGGTGCACTGACTATTAAGGATTTTAGTGTTATTTTCAAAGAAAAATGCTGTTCCAATGAGAGAAACGAATGTAATAAATGTCATAAAGATAGGAAAATCAATGCTAAATGCATTCTTGTCATGAGTACGAGTTATGCAAGAACGTAAAATAGGACGACGTACCCCAAGCCCTCTTCCTCATCCCCGTGATGATGGTGATGACCCTCGCCCCCTCCCGCACTCAACAAAAGATGTTCGATGGTCTCTTTACAAACATAGACAGATGAGAACATCAGATAAACCGCCTGTGCAAAAACCAACACCGTCTCTACTCGTCCCGTGCTAAAATATAAACTGTTAGCGCGCATTCATATACATTGAAAGAGCAATGCAGGACATACCCATAAGGTCTCCTAATCCGTTCGCGCTCCTTGTCACTTACATTACCCTTCGAGTCGGACGCCAGCCATCCGGGGACTACTCTACTCAACGCAATGCCAAACGCGTCAAATACGACCCAGTACCCAAGTCCTGTCGCTGACAGCGATCCAATCTGCTGTCCGACGACCCACAGATACGCCCCTAAACCGAACTGACATACAGAAGCCGCCAGCCCAACTCTCGAAACCTTCGCTCGCTCTTCACGCTGTGGTGGCATGGGGACCTTGAAGCCAGAGCTCTGTGACGTAGTCATTGCAGAATCGAGTGCAAACCCTGAGATTGGGCCCCACGGCGACATGGGCGTAGGCGTAGGTTGCGTGTGGAGATCTTCTGCGCCCCCGGTTGGCTCAAGAAAGGAAAAGAAGTTGTGCGAGAGCGAGTGTTTGTGGTGATGTCCGCGTTTGGAGGCGGTCGATGACGATGAGTTCGTAGAATGACTGGCCGTCATCAGCTCGGGAGTTGGAAGGTTCGATGGCGGACGTTGACCAAACGTGAAGCCTTGCCCCAGGGGCGTCAGATGTTCCCGAGCAGAGCCCCGCTGCGCTCGTCGTCCTGGAATGCTAACGCTAGACCCTGCAGACGGCATTAGCGGCGCTTCTTCGTCCAGACCTATTTCAAGCTCTTGAGAGCCATCCTCGGATATCGCTGTGTGGGGTAAAGACCCCGGGCGGGGAAAGAACACAGACAAGTTGCGCGAGTGCATCCGCGAGTGTCGACGAGCGTGCACAGATGCTGGGCCGTCCAAAGTCTCAGATGCTGAATGCGACGTAGCAAGTGCAGGCGGTGAGGTAGACATACCGTGCGAGTGCAGCGGGAAAGACGCAGATAATGGTGAAGGTGAGACGGGAGAGAACGGGGTGGATGTCGACCGCGTACGCGAGTGACCATTCATCTGTGGCACCGCAAATGACGATCGGAGTGGGGAAGCGTGCCCATTTAGGGGACGCGCCGCGAATGACGATCGGTATGGACCAGCCGACGGCGGATTCCCTGTCGTCGACGACATGGTGCGGTTGTGTCCATACAACGCCTGTGGTGTCGACTGCGTACGTGTACGAGGGGGAGGCGCTGCTATCGTCACAGACGGTATCTCGTGCTCTGCTGGCACAGTGATCTCGACGCTCGGCGGTGGGGTGATAAGGGTGACATTGTCCTCTTTACTCGACTTCCGCCGGTGAATCTGCTGTGTTTGGACTGACATTTACCTCAATTCTAAGGCGGCGATGGTGAAGGAATGAATGGTGATGTGTCCGGTAGTTCTGAAGTCCAGAATGCTTAAAATCCAAAAGAAAGTGAAATTTGAAAGATTCGATGGTCGAAGAAGCGTTGAGCGTTGACGTGGAGGTTCTCGATCCAGATGATGATAACTGGCGCAAGGACAGCCTGCAAAAATGAGGCCTCGGGAAAGAGGAGGTAGCGGGCGCTGGCTCTGGCGAGCTGGCTTGTACGCTGCTCCACTTGGCAGCAATATCGAGGTCCCGTGACGATACTGTCACACGTAACTTACCTTAGATAAGCTCCCGTCGGACTGTCATTTCTCCACTTCCGTCTTCCAGGCCTAGGGCATAATAGAGCCGTTGTGCAGGTGACTTTATGTCAAGGGAGGGGAGGAAGGGAGGGGGGAAAGGGAAGCAAGAAAGGGCGGGGCATGAGAATAGGGCGGGCAAGTTTATATACTTTGAGAGCGGAGTTTAAATACTTCCCGCCGTGACGTCATTAGCGTCGGGATATCCATCCCAAATTGGAAATGCGATTTCCGCAAGATTTCCGCTTCGTTTTCTGGCTCAATTCTGGCTGCTTTTTGTCTTTTCCAAAGTTTTTGCTGCATTTGAGTTGAATTTGACATATAATCACAGCAAACCATGGATTCGGGAACCTTGGTATGCATGATTCAAGCTTGTATACCTTCATTTCTGCGTGAAAAGCGAACGCGTACTTCTGCGTTGAGAAAACATACTATTGCCATTTGTGGAATTTCTTGCTACTATGTCATGCACACTCAGCTGTTCTTGCGGAAATTTTGAATCGGCAATGTTTCAGAGATTGGAGTCTAAACGTTAACTTTAACGTTTAACGCGTAACGTTTACTGAACGCGGAATTTTGACCTTGTGAAATATAGGACATTTCCAAGTCAATCACACAAAGTCCCGTTTCAATACAACTTGGTTTGTATGCAGTGAGCGAAGAGGGAAGTTAGGGACATAGATGATCATATATGCTCACAATCACTTTAATTCGAGATTCGATGACGTGCCAGATGTGGATAATTCTCATGCTCACCTCAAAGTGATAGTGCTGGAGCTCTATATCTCTACAGCAACGGCATCTTGTGGAGGAGAAAAGCAAAAGCGGCCCGTACTCCAAATTTATTGCAAAACTTCCTATTCTAGGGTTCGGCAAACACTAAATGACGTCGATGCGCCACATCTCCCGAGTCGCATCGATTAGTCGCTATCTCTCCAACCACCACCACCATCTCACCAGCATAACTCTCTAAGAAATGGCGCCCTCAACGAAAGGCTTCACAATCGACTTCTCCAGTAAGTTGACCAAGTGCACAAGCGTTTTCTTACGGTGTTTGACGCCCATAAAACAGAGCAGTGCATCGTAGTCACTGGTGGGAATAGAGGAATAGGCTACGCATTCACTCGTGCAGTAGCAAACGCGGGCGCAAATGTCGCCGTTATCTACCGGTATTTTTTCTCTCTTTTTTTCTCGAAGCACGCGTCTTCAAGGATATGCGCCCTGCAGGAGCGCCGCAGACGCCGAAGAGGTGACAGCGAACATCGCAAAGGAATTTGGAGTAGAGACAAAGGTATATATCTCATCACCGACTATCTACATTACTATCGCAACGATTAAATCTTCATCAGGCCTACAAATGCGATGTATCCGACACCGAGTTAGTGAACAAGACGTTCGAACAGATTCACAACGAAATGGGGCCTATCACGGGTGTCATCGCTGTATGTTGCCTCTAACTTAAATCCCCTTCGTTATGGCTGATTATACGCTTTTTTAGAACGCGGGGGTATCAGTCGTCAAGCCGGCATTCGACTTAACCTTGGAGGATTTCCACACTGTGTATGACGTCAACGTTTTCGGCGTCTTTAACACTGCTCGTGCCGCTGCCAAGTATCTTTTTATCCACGCCCCACCGCGAGAAATTAGCTACTGACAGTGTTTCTACAGGTTATGGGCAGAGCACAAACAAGGAGGATCCATCGTCATTACCTCTTCGATGAGCTCTCAGATCATCAACCAGACTGCTGCAAACAAGCCGCTCACCCAGGTATGCTCCATACTTTCAAAGGAGAACAAGTGTACCTAACGCAAGAATTTTCATCTCTCTAGGTTTTCTACAACTCCTCGAAGGCAGCTGTATCTAACCTGACCAGAGGCCTTGCCGCTGAGTGGGCACCCTACGGAATCCGCGTCAATGCTATCTCCCCTGGATATGGTGAGTGCAATCAGTGTTTATTTTTTAATTGACTTAATTGTGCGCTCGTAGTTAACACGGATCAGACCAAGCATATGGAGCAGGCTATTCGCACCTTCCAGGGCGAATCCCTCCCAATGGGACGTTTCGCAGAGGTAAGCCCTCGTTGTCGAGCTTTCTTGTTAATCTTCTTACTGACGAAAATCTAATTTACTCTTATCATCAAGCCTCATGAGATGTCTGGACAGGCATTGTTACTACTCTCCGAGCATGCCTCTTACATGACTGGCGGTGAATATTTTGTTGACGGGTAAGTGTTTTTAACTCTTATGTCTTGTAAAGCTCGGATACTCAAATTCCTCTCACACGAAAGTGGTCAATTGATCTGGTAAGCGACTACTATAAAGAAATAAACAGGCCATTGGACCTAGCTGTACATCCCATGACTTTAACTGTATTCGCGCTCTACATATGATAAGGATACTTCGATTTGTCCAGAAGTTTCGCATCTTGTGAAGTTGTGATCAACATCGCTGTGGAGAGACACATTAGTTTCGGGAAGACAGGATGATTATGAAGGACGTCCGACGAGATTGTTGTTTCCAGACAGAGAAAACCAAGCACGCGGGGTAGGCGGGTGCGCGACAATAAATGCGTAGCCATGTGTCCTTGCAGGTGTGTATCTATTCGCCTTGTCTATACTCACGCATAGAGCCGTAATATTCTATGTACATCATCTCAGTGGCATAGTATTCCTACTAAACGTCTTCTTAGCTTTCGTTTATCTGCGGCTCAGCCTCCGTGGTTGTTTGCATGCATCGAGGTCTGTGGTCTGTGCATACTTCCCATGATGTGGAATCACTTTCTCATCAGATATCAGCTCCAGTCCCTGACCATGTACCACCGTTTCTGGGCTAGAGTAATCTCCCAAGACAATGATATATAACGCATGCATGGGCGCTTATTTTACGGTGGCAACTGTGTGAAAATCAAGACGAGATACCGGCCCGGGCATTTTATCGAGGTTGCCAGCAACCACTCACTCAGTTTGTTTTCTAGCTGCCCGTACTGAAGGGTTGATTCTTCTTACAGGATGTCTCATACTTTGTGAGCAAGAGAAACACGTGTCAAAGCGCATACAGCTAAACTACAACGTGCCCAGAAGGCTACATTACAATGAACAAACTTATATATTCTCTTCTTCTTCCGCTATTTCTTTGCACCAAATCCCGATAAAGAAACAAATCTTGTATGCCACGCCGCGAGTGGATTGGATGGGTGGAGAAGTTAAATATTAGAAGCGCGAAAATGTGACGAGGGAGATTCGGAAGAAAGAAGACACCCCGCAGAAGTACATAAAGTCCCCGGCCGAAGAAAGGAAGCGACGTCTGTCGATCATGATCAGGGCGAAGCAGAAACCTTGGCCTTGATGATGTCCACTACGCCCGGCTCGGCGAGCGTGCTGAGATCGCCCAACTGATCGCCTTCGCCTGCGACAATCTTGCGCATGATGCGGCGCATGATCTTTCCAGAGCGCGTCTTGGGGAGATCAGGGACGATGTAGACCTTCTTGGGCGCGGCGAAGGGGCCGATGACCTTGCGCACTTGGATAACGAGCTCCTTGACAAGGCTGGCCTCTTCAGCGATATCATAATGGAATTCACTATAGTCTCATGATCAGCGCGCGTCTGATAACGATAAGATGTTCGACTCACGGTTTTAGTGTGACAAAGGCGTATACGGCCTGGCCTGTAAGCTCGTCCGCAGTTCCAATAACGGCTGTCTCCGCGACACCCGTGTGCAGGATAAGCGCCGACTCGATCTCCGCTGTGGATAGACGATGTCCAGACACATTGATGACATCTAACGTCACACATAAGCATTAGTTATCATCATATCATATGAAGGTGGCGTACCATCAACACGGCCTTTGATCCAGATGTACCCATGCTCGTCGCGTGCTGCACCGTCACCTGTGTAGAAGAATCCGGGGTAGGGCTAATTCGAATTTGCAACGTCAGTTAACAAATCCAGAAAGCTCGGCCGAAGTGACACGCGTACCTGCATGTAAGTCTCTTGGTAGCGCTTGTGGTCCTGGTAGATGGTACGGGCGATTGATGGCCATGGGTGCTTGAGAACGAGTACGCCCTCCACGCCATTTCCGTGTAGCTCCTCTCCAGAGACGGCATCCAGGATCGCAGTCTCGATACCGAAGAAGGGAACCGTCGCAGATCCAGGCTTGGTCTCAATGGCGCCCGGGAATGGCGTGACAACAATAGATCCCGTCTCAGTTTGCCTAATCACAAATCAATAGAATCAATATACCGATCTCTCCATACTTATCTTGCGGGGGCGGGGCTGGAATGCGGAGAAGAGTGGGGGGACCTGACGTACCAGAAGGTGTCCACAATCGCACATTGCATTTTCCCTACATGCTCGTTGTACCAATTCCACGCTTCCGGGTTGATCGGCTCTCCGACACTTCCAAGTACACGCAGACTGCTGAGGTCGTGATTTTCCACATGATGGGCACCGAGTCGGCGAAGAAGGCGAATGGCGGTGGGCGCAGAGTAGAACTGTGTGATTTTGTGCTTTTCGACTGTCTGCCAGTAACGTGAGGGTGTTGGGTATACAGGGGTGGACTCAAACACGGTGGTGGACACGCCATTAGCCAAAGGTCCGTAGACAATATATCTGAATCAATGACAAGATGAGAATGCGCTAAAGATATCACACTTGCGGGGAGATAACGTACGTGTGGCCTGTGATCCAACCAACGTCAGCCATGCAAGCAAACTTGTCGTCGGGGTGCACATCGAAGACATATTTCACTGTGAGAGCGGCGCAAAGGAGGTATCCGCCAGTCGTGTGGACAACACCTTTGGGCTTCCCAGTGGAACCAGATGTCTGGATAGCAAGTATGTTAGATCAGTTTCGGCGATCAAAAGGTAGAACACATACGTAGAGAATGAAGAGAGGGTCTTCTGAAGACATGATTTCAATGGGGCAGTAATTGGGAACTTTGAGGATTTCCTCGTGCCACCACTTGTCCCTTCCCTCCGTCCAGGCGACCTTATTTCCGGTCCTTTGGAGAACGAGAACGTGCTCGACCAAAGGACATTCCTTGAGCGCCGCATCAACAATAGCCTTGTTAGCGATGGTCTTTCCACCGCGCTTGCCCTCGTCGGAGGTGATGAGGACACGCGATTTGCAATCCTGGACGCGATCACGGAGGGACTCGGCCGAGAATCCAGCAAAGACCACGGAATGGACAGCGCCAATACGAGCGCAGGCAAGGAAGGCCGCGACAGCTTGCCATGTCATGGGGAGGTAGATTGACACGGTGTCACCTTTCTTGATGCCGAATTCTTTGAGGACATTGGCGACGCTGCAGACTTCGCGAAGGAGCTCAGCGTAGGTGATGTTACGCCCCTCTCCCGGTTCATCCGCCTCGTAGATGATGGCGGTCTGAAAATATCACAAAGAAGATTTATATTTGCATTGATGATCCTTGAGACAGTTGGTCTTACCTTATCAGGGTGCTTGAATGCCCAACGGTCAACGCAGTTGTAAGACGCGTTCAGACCGCCTTCGGGGAACCAGACGATGTCACCGGTCTCAAAACCACCAGCTCGGACGGTCTTGAAAGGGCGATCCCAGTGCAGCATCGTATGCGCTTGCTGAAAGTACGTTCAGAGACAGGACTCATAATAACATCCAGGGGAGACACACCTTCGCCCACCACTGGTCAGACTCATGGCCTACGGTGTCCTTGTGTGCATGTCGATAGTCGTCGATGTGGGGGCCAATATGAGGCTTCTTGGGCCCGTTCTTGAGACGAGGGGCGACGGGGTGGATGGGGGCAGTCTGCTCAGCCATGGATGTTGGGGTATGGGGGAGTGAATTGGAAAGAAAGGCGGGTGGTGGTTTCTATAATATTTTTAAGTGCATTACAATGATAGCCAAATGGAGGTTCCAGATCGCGAGACTCCGCACGGCGCACGTGAACATACAATTGCTATGTTTAGCTTGGCGCCATCCAGATCTACGGAATTACCACAATTTTCCCAATGGCGGATAACACGGGTTTTTCACGATTCTTATTCATTTTTTCGCTGACTACTTTTCTGTTCGAACATATCTCATTTTGTAGAGATTTCGGAGCAGCCGCTGCAGCTTAGGAGACGAGAAATACTAACGGCAGAACGGATGCACTTTACCCCTCGGAATATCGCGGAGCAAAGGCGGACCTTAAGACGGAAATACACTACATATGTGTGGATGGCAAGAGATGGCAATACGGCGGTGGGGTTGAGGTTATCCGACTCGGCACTATGTCTCTTCGTGCGGTGACAGACGTCGGTAAGGTGATTTCAGCTTAGCTCTCAAGGCTACTAGAAGTTCATACAAAAATTCACAGCTCGCAGCGGTTTGTGGCGCTCAAGAGACCGATCTTAATCCCTATCTGACAAGCGGCGTTTGTCAAGCAATCCCGCAGAACGACCAGAAGGTTTTGCCTGGTTGCGTACATTAAAGATAATCATGAGGCCGACAATGATTTTGACGTTCGCGAGCACAGGAATCTATCAAAAATAATGTTTTGAAATTTCTGCACTCGTACATCAGGTGGTGCCTGATGAAATAGACACTCAATCATTGGAGGAGATCAGAGCAACATGTCACCTTTGTTCTTACGCTAAGAGTTCAACTCTTCCGAGGCCGCTAATTCTCATAACTCACGTAGCCTAACGGCTTCATATAATAGGAATGCCCAACCGATTTGACGAAGTCAGGTAGCGTAAATATAGCGCCCAATTCACATCGAAATACTAATCTAATCTACATGAAACGCAGTCGCACCATTTTGACTGATCATTTCCATGATATCTCAGGGCTACATATCCCCCTCAATCCTCGATCTCTTTTAGGTCTGGGTATGGATGTAAAAAGGTCAACTGACTCCTCTTGATGTAGTTACAACGTTCAGCGATCAGGACGATACATATCATAAATTGCAGCATATGCACCCGAGAAATAAACGCTGGGATGGACAGATGCGAACGGAAGCAACAGCCTGAGTATTCTCGACAAGAAAAGAATGATAAACAAAAGAAAGTTTGAGCTTGAAACCTATACATGTACTATGCTGTTCACCTGTTGCTCGCACTTAGTCCGAGAGCGGCGCAGAACTTGAGTGCTTACTGTATACGTGCGTGTGTGTATACATTGACGCGATACAGTGCCGTCCTATCTGTGTTACAACCTGATCTGATTGACTGTGTAATAGCACCTAATGGCACCCTCGAGAACCCGCGAAATCCCACATCTATTCGCAGAGCCCTCGTCTCCGACTCCGGGTGTACCCAAAGACGCAGAACCAGTGGCATCGTCCCCGTCATCCCTATAAATAACCAGAATACGTCTTCTAGCGTCTTCTGCCACTGCCACCTCGCTGGTGAACTCGAGTCCCTGCGGCAGAAGGTCGTTTAAAGAATTCCCGCCCTCGGCGACGAGCACGAAATACGCTGAACAACCAGAATGGGCCTGACGCCCCCCCTCCGCATCCCGTTCGGAGCACCGCACCGTGCGCACATGGTAAATTGTATACTGAGCAACAGACATCGGACTCGGAGCGACGGAGCTCAGCGGAAGGCGGCATCAGCGATCGGATGCGATTCCCCTATGTATAATCCACAATCACATCTTTATATGCAGCGGTTACAATACCCCAGCGCGGGGAAATCGGAACGGGGACGAATGGAGAGTGCGCAATGGGCTACATACGATGGCAGTAGGAGGTAGTGGGTCGCGCGTGCAGTCACTTGCGCGAGCGAGCCTGTCTACATATATCTTGACTGCCTTGCCATTCCCGATCGGCCAAATGCAGTTACCCCGCACTGTCGAGCATGAATTGTGGGGGAAAATATGGGGAATAAGGGGAAATGCCAGAAGATCAAGACAGTGTCAATTCAGAGCCAAGGAGATAACAATTGAATGGAATAATCCTTTTCAAGATGAGTAGTTGGCCTGGACATCAATCCAGTTGTTGGAGATAGTCTAGAGCAGCAATCTAGCGGAAGGCTGTGTGTAGAAAGAGAACACTGTGAAGATCTGACTAGTGAAGATCTCTGCGTTCAGACTTGGAAGTGAAGAATAATTGGAGAAAGACTCAGCTTCTGTCCATATACTTTCTGACCTACAGCGTTGTAAAGAAAAACGATTGAACGCCAACCCGTACTTCGGCGTGACGAGTGACGCATAACATCGCGATTTCGCGTGATGTGATTGACTGTAAGTATATATGGGCTGCGAAAAAAATGTAACAGGAAAAGTGGACCAAAATAGACTGACCTACCCGAGGAGCCCGATCCTATTGCCCTTCTTCCACCTCCCCTGCACGAACGCGCTTCCCCGCACTTTCTCTCAGCCCCACGCTCTCTGCGTGTGCTAGCAGAATAGTAGTGTATCTTATCAATTTGCCACTAGGCCCCCATTTGTCTGCGGATCGTCGCAGCAGGCGAGCTACAACTTTGAGTTTTGTAAAAACAAAATAACAAACCTGTAAGTAATGAACACAACAATACTCAATTCTAGGATTTGTCAAATATTTGACCCAGCAGCTGAACAACAGCATGACATGCTGTTTGTCAGTACTTGAAGCACTAGTGAAGTTACAACAGCCATCTGACTTTCGTTATTGTCCGAACTAAAAACATTCAAGCTACTTGACAGCGAACAATTTTGTTGCTAACTTTCTTAAAAGTTGAGAGAAATACTTGTTAGACAACAACTCAAGGAGGGCATAACACCGCTACAGTGTTACTAGTACTCACATGCGCTCAGTAAGTATGTGCGCTACAGCTGCATTTGTCCTGTTTGTCTCTTTGCAGGCTGCAGGAGTGATATAGCCTACATCTGTAGAGTAATCTGGGGCTAAAATTACGCCATAGGGTACTTATACTGTGCCATTTGGGAAAACGCGCTGTTGGCGCACTGCAACGCGTCGACGCAAAAGGTGAGTATGCGTTGTTGGATAGCTCCGGGTTGCCTTTTAAGGGCATCAAATGCATAGAATTTGAAGGAGCCTCGATGCTGTCTTCCATGGACACATTCATACCAATTGTAAAATGCAGGAAAGTCTTATTTTGTATATCTAAAAGATTCTTGGGAACAGATTTTCTTCAAAGTATGCCAATTCCTTGAAAATTTGCCTCTATTTTGATGAGATCACAATGTTGGCTGCCAGACAAAAAATTCCAGCCCCAAGAAACTTCTTAGATTGTCTTTACGATTACTTTCTTTCATACAAAGTAGTCTCTGTGTTAAACTGATAGAGCCACGAAAGCTCGCCATTTTTTTGGTGGTGTGTCGGAGTTTGAACTACTGATGCATTGCTGGTCCCCATTATATAGTACATGTACAGTGTGGCTATCTAAATTTCCAACAGCGATTCTGTATGTCTCCCAAGGCTGTTTCCAAACGCTCTTCGCAGCAAGCGCATGCAAAAGAAAGGTCAAGAACCGCCAGAAAAACGCGCCAGAACAAGGCAGAACAAAGCTCATATTTCAAGCAAGATGATAGCGACGTGTTTGTGACGGAGCGGTCACTACCTTCCGCCACGCTATAGATTCATTTCTATTCTATTTTATTTACTTGACTCCCCACTCCATTTTTCCCTCTTCATCTTTGGCGCTTATTGAGTAGCTTACTTATGATAGATTACATACACGGAATCTGTTGTAGAGTATAAAAAGCCCCTCTTCCTATACGAAGAGGGGCAGCCTTTAATTCAGCTTTTTAACTGTCTTTTGGGTTCTCGTGTGCCGGGACTCGTGTCTTCTCACGCCCCGTCACATATTTTTGACAAAAACCGCTGTATTAAAAAAAAGACTACTCTACGAGACCACCTCGAACCACTTAATCTTCGTCTTCGACGTACCCTCGGAT